>APFE031614512.1:243742-288455 GCA_000404065.3 Pinus taeda | reverse complement strand
TAGTGTTTTATTTTAGTTATTGATAATTAAATGATGGATGATATGCTCATAATATTATTTTTAGTAGTAGTTAGAATAGAATGTTTAGATTTATTTTAAAGATAGTCATTCTCTTTTTGCTTTTCAATCTAATTTTAAAATTGCTTTAACATTAATTATAATTATAATTGTACATGTAGAGAGAGTGGGATACGGTTTTTTAGACATGTGTTATCTATAAGCTATAAGCTATAGTATTGGTCCATGATATTCTAACATCTCTTATTTATAATACTAATAATAAAAAATAAAATTACAAATTGGTTAATTTTTATGATTTTTTAATCTTGATAATTTGAAATATATGATGAGTCTCTATCATGAATTGATGTCTATAAATATTAATCAACCATTTGATTTATATAATTGAACTATTTAATACTAATAGTTGTGTTTAAAATCATTAATCATATCAATAAATTAGATATATAAATACAATGAAAAAATTGAAAAGTGTAAATTATTTAGTAAACTTCATTTTATAAAAACATAAATTTCAAAATGCATTTCCTCTATAAGCAATGACACATTCTTAGCCTCATTCAATTTTATTTATTTCATGAAACTTTTTGATAAAAAATACCTCTTAGGGGGGTTAAGAGATAGTCTTGGTTGTTTCTAAGTTAATACTAAAGCCATTCCCATGCTTATAAATAATGGATGGAATGTTTTGTGCAAATTAAACCAATATAGAGATTTTTCAAATTTTTTCTTTCCTCACTTATTATTTTCTATACTTTTATTGATTTGGAAAAATGAATTGGGTAAAGACAACACATGATAAATCATAAAAATCTTTAAAATAACATCATGTGATATCGATTATGAAATTAGTTTAGTATGAATTTCTTCATTAGAAAAGACAATAACCATATAATTATTAGTTTTTTAAAGAATATATTAAATATGTAAATATTATGAGTATGTAACATAAAAAGGTTTGATAAAGGGTTAAGATTTATTTTAAAGATTTGTTTGAGGGAGGGAGTTATGGTTTTTTTGGCAATATTGGTCCATGGTATTCTATCATAACGTATTTATATATATTATTGGTCCATGGTGTTCTGTCATACCTTATTTACATATAATATTTGTCAATGGTCTTCTAACATACATTGTTTATAGACAAAAGTCTTTATCGTAACATAGCAGTGAATCTCTATGTTTAAAAATCTTATTACATGCCCTTTTAAATGTGTATAAGATTCACTGATATGTTAATTCTTCTTACAAATAATAATAGTAATAATAGTAATAATAATAATAATTTTACAAATTAGTTAATTATGCCGTAAGGCATCTCCCTTTGAAATCATCTCTCCCAACTACGACCGTGTAATCATATGAACCATTCGATCAAATGTCAGACGATTGGAAATTTTAAGGCGCTTGGATTAATAATTAAGACAAAAACCCTAATAGTTAGGTTAAAACGGGTATTCTTCAGCGTTTTTACTACATTCTCTTCATGGTTCTTTGGTCTTGGTGACCAAGAAAAACAACGAGGAGTGTTGTGATTTCAATAGGGCTTTCAACTTCAGTTTGAGGATGCAGGGTAAGGAAAGTCGAATCCTTCATCGTGTAACATTGTTTCTTTATGCGTGATGCTTTGCCACTTCTGCAACGCTTAACATGTACTCAAGGGGCAATTTTGGTGTTTTTCATTACATTCATTTTGCTCTAGCAGGCTGTAAAGTTCTTCAAAGGTTCAGCGATCCTTTCATTAGATTTGAGTTAATCTACAATCTTGGTATCTAATGATGCCCGTTATGGATTTTAACTAGTTTTTTTAATGGCAGAGATTGTTGTAATTTTGACACCCATCGAAGTAATTTTTCCCTTTGTTTTTTGTTGGTAATGATAGGATATGAGGGAGAATTTTATATGTGTAATGTTCATCATATTCTCTGCTGTTTGAATTCTTTTTGACTATGAAGTTGGTCTTCAACCTTCAATGATTTCCTCTGTATCTACCTCCCTGTAGCCCATTTCTCCAAGCACAGAGCGCTTTCTCATTGAAAATCCCCTCGTAGTTGGACAAGAGGATACCTTTACAGTATTAGAGAGATTTGTGGTGGAAGCAGAGGAATAGTGTAGCTCTTTTTTTCGCATTAGCAGTGCACAATATCTAGCTTTAACATTTTTGCTTGTTATCAAGTGACATTGAGGTCGCCAATACGGAGTGAGATATTGACAACAATCTCAAGTCGATCTCCATGATTCAGTTGGGGCTTACTCACGAGGTTCTTCTTGGGTTGTCCACACTCAGGGAAGGTGTTCAACCTTCAGCCAGTTCCTCTGCATCTACCTCCATGTAGCCCATTTCTCCAAGCACAAAGGTATTTTTCATTGAAGAGCCCCTCATAGCTGGAGAATAGGACGCCTTTGCAGTATTAGAGATATTTTTGGTGGAAGCAGAGGAAGAGGGTAGCTCTCCTTTTCTAGTTGGGGTGGTTAGCAAGGGTGGAGCAGGAAAAACCACACTCCTCAAGATAATCTTCAATAGTCCAAAGGTGAGAAATATCTTCAGAGATGACTTATTGCTTTGGCTCATTATTTTCAGTATTCCATCTTTTACAAATCTTAGAAATGAACTATGTATGCAAATAGCCACACTTACAAAGATATAATTAGATAGAAATGAGGGTGATGAATATGCAAAGATGTGGTTGAGTCAGAGATTGCAGAGGTTTGCTTTATTTTTGGATGACATTTGGACAGATAGTTCATGGTTGATGGAGGAATTGTGTTTGTTGCTACTAACCCACCACTCCAACTCCAAACTTGTTGTATGTTCAAGAAATCACAGATTCCTGTTAGGAATTGGAGTTGCAAAGACGTCTGTAATAAGAATGGGGGATTTGTTAGAAGACGACAGTTGGCAGCTATTTGTTATTCATCATTTCTAGTTAGGTTCCTATTGTTACATACTATTGCCTAAGGATTTTCTTATATCATTATCCCATCCTAAAACGGATTAGCATGTTTTTAATGAAATCCTATAATGGCTGATATTGGTTTCATCCCTGGATTTACAAGTGTTAGGATCCAAATTGTGGTTTATCAAATTCTTCCCCACATCAACATTGTGGTTTGCTGCAGGAAAGAGTTCTCAACTCTCCAAGATGTTGTAAGAGAGATTGAGCCTATCATCAACCACATCCATCAATATTGCTTACAGATAAACAAAAAGAGAGGTACTTCCACTTAAGTTATTTTCTCACTGATATACAGCCAATGAATAGGATGCTCATTGCTATCATTGTTACAGTCACGCATAAGTCAATGTCATGCAATCAGTCTTACTCTTACAACATCAACAAATCGTCAAGGATTTGTCACACAAGGTTTATGTCGTGTGTCAAGGTCTTTAGCTATTAGTGTTATTGGTGAAGCTTCAGACCCAGGATCACAACTTGAAGAGAAGAAACTGGTAGAGCCTCCTAATCTGAAGATAAATATCACAGATACCCAAAGAAAAGCTTGGTCTTCTCAAGTAATGGTGCTTCTAAGTTTGCTACTGAGGCATGACAACACAAAATTGTACATCGCTTCCTTTCTATTTTCTGAGGGGCAATGTACACTCTGATTAGCCA
The DNA here is from genome assembly GCA_000404065.3 of Pinus taeda. NCBI lineage: Eukaryota > Viridiplantae > Streptophyta > Pinopsida > Pinales > Pinaceae > Pinus > Pinus taeda. The sequence goes on along the minus strand of APFE031614512.1, from coordinate 284,820 downwards.
CTTGTGATATTAAAACAGTGAGCTCTGAGGTCAACATAATACTGAGACTTATTGAGAAACAAGAGTTGGAGATATTCAATAGACAAAGATGGAGATGGGAGTTTCAATGGACAATCTGCTTCAAACAATTTCAGCTCACGGAATCAAGAATCGATTTCAATTATTATGCCTCTATATAATTCATTCTCTGATGAAGGATTCATGGTAGAAGGACCTTGAAAAAAACCTCGTTCCTCATATTTTGGCAAAGATGATTAGATTTCATAAATGACAAATCAAACACCTGTAACCATCAGCGTTGTTAGATTTATCACCAGCAAAATCTAACACTCATAATTCAAATTCACCAAAGAGTATTTCGGAGGAAAATCATTGTGATAATTCAGTAATATGGAGAACAACTACAGATCCATGCTACCAACATTTTTCCATTGAAAATAATCTTGCAAATTGAAGCCCAACGACACCCTTGATGAAGAAACCAAAAATACCAGAAACCCTTGTCTTCTCGTCAGATCTACCAAAAGATCCATATAATCGTAAGTAATTTCAATACTCTTCCACAAGAATCCTCAGCAAACATATCAGCCTTCAACAGTCCAAAGGTGAGAAATCTCTTCAGAGATGACTTTTTATTTTGGATCACTGTTTCCAATAATCGATATTTTAGAATCTTAGAAATGAACTTTGTGTGCAAATAGTGATGCTTACAAAGATAGAATTAGATAGAAATGAAGGTGATGAATATGCAAAGATATGGTTGAGTCAGAGATTGCAGACTCAGAGGTTTGCTTTATTTATGGATGAAGTTTGGAGAGATGGTTCCCAGTTGATGGAAGGATTTGGTTTGTTGCTACTAACCCACCACTCCAACTCCAGTCTTGTTGTAAGCTCAAGAAATTGCAAAGTCCTATCAGAAATTAGAGCTACAGAGAAATCTATAATAAGAATGGGGGATTTAGTAGAAGAGGAAAATTGGCAGTTATTTTGTATTCATCCTTTTTTATTTCCATGATTCAGTTAGGGCTTACTCACGAGGTTCTTCTCCAGTTAACCACACTCAGGGAAAGTGTTCAACCTTCAGCCAGTTCTTTGTTCTTGATTGGCATATCTGATTACAAGTTATTTTCTCACTAATATACAACCAATAAATAGGATGCTCATTGCTATCATTGTTACAGTCACGCATAAGTCAATGTCATGCAATCAGCCTTACTCTTACAACATCAACAAATTGTCAAGGATCTGTCACACAAGGTTTCTGTCTTGTGTCAAGGTCCTTAGCTATTAGTGTTGTTGGTGAAGCTTCAGACCTAGGATCACAAATTGAAGAGAAGAAACTAGTAGAGCCTCCTAATCTGAAGGTAAATATCATAGATACCCAAAGAAAACATCAATCTTCTCTAATAATGGTGCTTCTAGGTTTGCTATTGAGGCATGACAACACAAAATTGTACATTGCTTCCTTTCTATTTTATGAGGGGCAATGTACACTCCGAGTAGCCACTTGTGATATTAAAACAATGAGCTCTGAGGTCAATATAATGCTCATACTTAATGAGAAACACGAGCTAGAGATGTTCAATAGAAAAGGATGGAGATGGGAGTTTCAATGGACAATCTGCTTCAAACAATTTTAGCTCACAGAATAAGGAATCGATTTCAATTAGTATGCCTCTATATAATTCATTCTCTGATGAAGGATTCGTCGTAGAAGGACCTTGAAAAAACCTCGTTCCTCAGATTTTGGCAAAGATGATGATATTTCAGAAATGACAAATCAAACACCTGTAACCATTAGTGTTGTTAGATTTATCACCAGCAAAATCTAACACTAAAAATTCAAATTCACCAAAGATTATTTCAGAGGAAAATCATCGTGATAATTGAGTAATATGGAGAACAACTATAGATCCATGCTACTAGCATTTTTCCAGGGAAAATAATATTGCAAATTGAAACCCAATGAAACGCTTTATGAACAAACCAAAAATACCGAAAACCCTTGTCTTCTCATCAGATCTACCAAAAGATTCATATAATTGTAATTAATTTCAATACTCTTCAACAAGAACCCTCAGCAAACATATCAGACTTCAATAGTCCAAAGGTGAGAACTCTCTTCAGAGATGACTTATTGCTTTGGCTCACTGTTTCCAATAATCCATCTTTTACAATCTTAGAAGTGAACTGTGTATGAAAATAGCCACGCTTACAAAGATATAATTAGATAGAAATGAGGGTGATGAATATACAAAGATGTGGTTGAGTCAGGGATTGCAGAGTCAGAGGTTTTCTTTATTTCTGGATGAAGTTTGGAGAGATGGTTCCTATTTGATGGAAGAATTTGGTTTTTTGTTGCTAACCCACCAGTCCAACTCCAGACTTGTTGTAAGTTCAAGAAATCACAAAGTCCTATCGGAAATTGGAGTTACGGAGACATCTATAATAAGAATGGGGGGTTTGGTAGAAGAGGAAAATTGGCAGCTATTTTTTATTCATCCATTTTCATTTCCATGATTCAGTTGTGGCTTACTCACGAGTTTCTTCTTCGGTTGTCCACACTCAGCGAAAGTGTTCAACCTTCAGCCAATTCTTTGTTCCTGATTGGCATATCTGATTACAAGTTATTTTCTCACTAATATACAACCAACCAATAGGATGCTCATTTCTATCATTGTTACAGTCACGCATAAGTCAATGTCATGCAATCAGTTTTACTCTTACAGCATCAATAAATCATCAAGGATCTGCCACATAAGGTTTCTGTCCTGTGTCAAGGTCTTTAGTTATTAGTGCTATTGGTGAAGCTTCAGACCTAGGATCAAAACATAAAGAGACGAAACTAGTAGAGCCTCCTAATCTGAAGAAAAATATCATAGATACCCAAAGAAAAGCTAAGGCTTCTCAGGTAATGGTGCTTGTAAGTTTGCTACTGAGGCATGACAACACAAAATTGTACATTGCTTCCTTTCTATTTTCTAAGGGGCAATGCACACTTTAAGCAGCCACTTGTGATATTAAAACAATGAGCTCTAACGTCAATATAATGCTAGACTTATTGAGAAACAAGAGTTGGAGATATTCAATAGACAAAGATGGAGATGTGAGTTTCAATGGACAATCTACTTCAAACAATTTCAGCTCACGGAATCAAGAATCAATTTCAATTATTATGCCTCTATATAATTCAATCTCTGATGAAGGATTCGTGGTAGAAGGACCTTGAAAAAAACCTCGTTCCTCAGATTTTGGCAAACATGATTAGATTTCAGAAATGACAAATCAAACACTTGTAACCATCAGTGTTGTTAGATTTATCACTAGCAAAATCTAACACTTAAAATTCAAATTCACCAAAGAGCATTTCCGAGGAAAATCATTGTGATAATCGAGTAATATGGAGAAAAACTACAAATCCATGCTACCATCATTTTTCCAAGGAAAATAATCTTGCAAATTGAAACCCAATGAGACCCTTTATGAAGAAACCAAAAATACTAGAAACCCTTGTCTTCTCGTCAGATCTACCAAAAGATTCACATAACCATAAGTAATTTAGATACTTTTCGACAAGAACCCTCAGCAAACATATCAGAGCATGTGTCATTGATGAGGGCCGAAGATTTCAAAAAGGGGTTTTGGGCAGCAGTTAGCACATGTGTCTTAGGAAATCTACAAATGTAATTAACTTGAGAAGTTTGATCTGCAGACATAACTCATATGAGAAGTTTGATCCACCTACAAAAGAAGAGAGATAGTGAAACACAACATGACATAGCCTTATAAATTGTAAACCCAACAAGCCATCGAAACCCTAGTCAAGAATAAAACAAAAACTTTTCCAAACAATCGTCAATTTTCCAGAAATCCCTCAATCGCATGGAAGAATCGTGCATTTGATATGCATTTTCATCCTCACGCACACTGCTTTTTTGTATTTTCATTAATAAAACATGATATAATTATGGGTTTGGATTTAGAAATTGTAAAGTTCTTTCATAGACTCAAGATTTAAAGCATGTTCTTAAGGACAATGTTCATAATTGGAATGAACACAGGGGCATTCATAAGGGGATCAATATCCATTCTCAAGATTTTATTTTGGTATTTCAAACTAATATATTACCAAAGTTTGACCATGTAGAAGATAGTCTAGTAATTTCACTAAATCTACTTTGGTACTGTATGTTCCACCATTTTACAAGTAACTTGTGCCAGGTGCATAATAGAGTCACTTGCCTTAAAGACAGAGGATGTTGGAACATGTAAAAGATGGGAAGTCATTCTACTCCATTCTATTTTAGTATTTCATATTATTTTTAGCAATTTATAGATAAGTTGTGTTTGGTGCATCACATAGTTAATGGTCAATTAATTCTACTTCATTATATTTCGGTATTTCGTATTGTTTTTAGCCATTTTACAAATAAGTTTAGCTACGAGCATAAGAGTGTCACGAAGTTAATAGATCACCTTCATCCCACCGGTCTAACGAACCCTCCATTTTTTCTTTGTATTCATCTTCCTAAAATCTCATGTTCCAAAACAATTACAGAACAACTTGATTCCAAGGACTGGGCATGGCCTTTCCATAACCTTTGTCCTGCTCTGATTTCGCAAGTATTTCTACAGAGATATCTTCTAAATCGATATGAGTTCAACAGTTTTATAATCATTTTCCCCCTTTTTAATGCAGGAAGAGCCAATATGGTGTTTACACCACCCAAATTAAAGCAACACCCAAGCTATTTTAAGAAGTTGAAACACAAAGTGCAAGGAGTGAATCTTCAGAAGGGGATTCTGATAGGCCAAATCTGGCATGCCCGCTAGGATGATGAACTTTAAAAAAAACGTCCCTCAAGTGTTCCATGACAAAGGACTTGCTAATGCTAATGGCATGTATAAGTTCTTTCAACTTGACCAATGAATAAGTTATTACAACCTATTCTAGCACCACTTTTCACTTCAAAGTGTACATAACAAAACAAGCATATATTAGTAACTGAAGCAAGGTTGTTTTTGAAAACTACCACCTAGCCTATTAGATTAAGAATTCTTTGTGGTTTTCATTAATTCTATTTTGCATATTATATTGCTTTTTTTTTTTTTCTTCTGTTCTATCAACTTGATGTTGAAAACCTGTGAGTTATAAGCCAATTGGATTGTGTGGGGTTATAGTCCCAATTAAGTCTTCAAGTTGAAATCTCATGGAAAAGGTTGAGAATGAGATCCCATTGCGAGGATAAAATGTTTCTAAAGGGTAACCCTGACGATATCATGTTGTTTAGCAGATCAATCCTAGTGAGTTGTCCCAAGGGGCAAATTGGACAGGATATTGCCGTTTGGCAGATTAATCCTGGTGAGCATTGACCAAGTAAGAATCCTGTTGACAGCGTCACACTGTTCTACTGGTCGACATAAAAATCAACTTAATGATAAGCAGGGAATTTAAAAAATCACTATATCAATAACAATATGTTTACCTGTGAAGTCTTTGTATGATTAACTTATTAGCATTTCCAAGTATGATATTTCTTCTTCTCCCAACGCTGACAAGGCTTGTCAAAAATAAAGAGTTCAGGTTACCAAGATGAAAAATAAGAGTCAACCTTGATAAATATCCTTGGACTCCTGAGCTGAATAAACTCCAATGGCAATACCTATCTTGCGTCTTCATTAGCAAGGCCCGAACTTATGTGCAATATAAATTCTCTTACTTGAGTAAGGAGGAGAATAAAAGAATTCCACATAAGAGATTAATTATTTTAATTAACTAAATAATAATAAAAATTAAATTAAATCACCTTTATCTTACTAGATTATTTACAATGATTTTAAAACATACTTTTAGTGTTACAACTATTAATTTTTTATGAATATATGTCACTTAGAAATAAACAAATTCAAATTAAAACTCATTTATTATGATTTTAAAGCATACTTTCAGTGTTAAGCAACCATTAATATTTTATGAATAAATTTGACTTCAGAAATAAATAAATTCAAATTATGAGTAGAATGTTTTTGGGATAAGTTATGAGATGCAGAAGATTCATTGTATAATCCCAACCATGGGTATGAGACAAGAGAGATTAATTATTTTTATTAATTAAATAATAAAACAAATTAAAATTATGATTTAGTTCTAATAATCATCTTCATCTTATTGGAGAGAGACTAATTATTTTTATTAATTGATTGTTTATTATTATCTTAATCTTATTAGATTGTTTATTATGATTTTAAAGCATACTTTCAGTCTTACACAACCATTAATTAATTTTTATGAATAAAAGTGACTTTAGAAATAAATAAATTCAAATTGAAACTAAATTAATATGATTTTAAAGTAAATTCAAATTAACTCACATGTACAATTTATAGTTTTCCTCCTACCTCTCCTCTCCTTTGGCCTCCTACCTCTCCTTTCCTTTGGCTATAGCTTTCCCATTGAGCAACTTGGTAGCTTCATAGTCATGAACAATGATTTATATGCAATATTAAATAAATAATTAATAAAAAATAGTGTGAGGCACCTTAAATCAATTTCATTTCTGCTACATCTCTACATTTCATTTAGATTTGCCCATTCCCATGTCGTGATTGTTCCTCAATTTATGCTTTATGGCGTTTCCTTTGCAACATTTGGTGCAAATGCTAGTTTAAATGGTTTTTAAAATAAGGACACTTTGAAATATACTATGCTACATCTCTATCATGGATTGATGTCTACAAACATTTATTAACTATTTAATTTAGATAGTTACACTATTCAATACAAATAATTCCATTTAAAGATTTTAAGTATATTAATAAAATAGATATATAAATGTATCTAAAAAAATGAAGAGTATAAATTAGCTATTAAATTTACCTTTATAAAAATATAATACTAAAAATGCATTTCCTTCTCTAATCAACAACATTCTTTGATTCATTCAATTTTTATTTATTTCGTTAATCTTTTTCTTATTTTATAGAAAATACCTTTCGAGGAGAGTTATGAGATAGTCTTGGTTGCTTCTAAGTTAACACGAAAGTCATTGCCATGTTTATAAATAATGGAGGAATGTTTAGTGGAATTTAAATCAAAACATTTTGCAAAATTGTTATTTCCTCTTATATTTTTATGTATTTGTATTCACATACATTAATGAATTGGGCAAAGACAATACATGATCAATAGTAAAAATAGCATCATGTGATACCTAATATGAAAATAGTTTAGTATTGTTTGATTTATTAGAAGATAATAACAATATAATAACTAGGTGTTTAAAGAATATGTTAATTATGTAAATATTATTAGTAAATAATAAAATAAGAGCTTTGGTAACTTGTCGTATGTAAATCATGTGTAGAAAAGAAAACACTTTATATTATGAAAAAAATGGTGGTGATGTATTGTGAGGAAGTTGTTTTTAGGCCTAATCTGAAATTTGGATAAAATATGAAAGGTCTAATTTTCTCACTTATTATGCATATAATAGCATGGAAAAAGCTTAGCGAAGGTGTAGAATTAGTGATCGATGTTTTTGATAGGATAGTTCCTATGTGAAGGAAAATAAACTGATTCTGCTAAGTACAAATAATAGATACTTTCTTTTATGAGAGCACCTGCAGATGGTGTGAGGAAGAAGCATGAAGAAATAAAAAGGAAAATTGGAAATTAAGAATGTGAAGAAATTACACTAAAGTCTTTAACAACATAAAAGAGGGCTACGAGAACTACTAGTAATGAGAAAGTATTCATGTTACTAAAAGTCACGGTTAGAAGGATATACAAGGAAGGAAGGAAATTATAAAACTAGATCTTAAGATAAGCTTTATTTTACTTTTCTTTTAGAGAAAAACATATAAATCTTCTTTAATTATTTTTATAATAGTTTTATAATAAGACTATGGTTTATTAATATTTGTTTCATAGTCTATATGTAAATCTAATTTTCTTATGATATTCTAACAATATTTAAATATCTATTTTTGAAAACAAGTTAGTAATACTGTAAGAAGAAAACTATTTGAAACACTGTCTAGTGCTAAAGATAGAGAGGAATGAGTACCACCTTTCATTCCTTTGAACCTTTTTAGTAATTAAATTTCAAGAAATGAAGCTATATATAAAACTAAATACGAGAATTAATCTTAATCATCTTTTTATAACTATATATTATTATATAATAAAATTATATAACATTTCTATTTATAATAATTTTTTGTAAATACAAATAATGAAATTGTAATAATAATGAAAATGAAACAAATCCTATACCATACTTGGGTTGTTTATGGTATAATATGGTAGAAGAAATTTAGATTTATTTAAATTTTATCAATAATTTTACTGTAATTTAAAATTGAAATTAGTATATGTTTCTAAATATTGAAATCAATCTAAAAATTTATATTTCTATTTATAATATTTCCAAATGTATTATGTATAAAGGAATTTGAAATTAATATTGAAAATTAAGATTAAGAAAAGAATCTTATTATTAGGAAATTAATTAACAGTTATGAGGTTTTGAACTATAAAATCTCAATAAAATGAATTAATAATTTATAATAAGTAAACATTAACTAAGTATAGCATGCATTTTCAAGAGATTTAGAATTTTATATTTACATTAATTTTTAAACACTTTAATAATCAAGTTTTACAATGGTTTTCTGCTATTAACAAAAAATTCAATTAACTATTGAATTTACTAATATCATTATATTATAAAATGTTTAATTTATTATTATTACAATGATATTGTGAAATGTTGTGATTTCAATGATATATTGAATATCTATTTTGATTACCTTTGCATTTGGTTGAGATTTAGTATTCGCCATCCTATATTTATTTGAAATTCAAATCTATTAAGAAATGAGAGGGATCAAGTCTAAAGTTAAGATAGATCTAAGATTGCATTCTTGCATTCCATAATGGATTTCCTGAAACCTTCAAACATTATTCTTCATAAAAATACCATAGACAACTATAATTTTCTTGTAAGCAAAAGTAATTTTATAGTTTAATTTAGATATATAATCATATAGAAAAAATTATATTTATTGATTTATTTTTTCTAATTATGGAGAGAGTTGGAACTCTTCATCTTTTTCTAATTTTATTTTTGTTTTGGCCACATCAAAATATTTATGTTAACATTGCAACATCATTGTCATAATGGTTAGGAACAGATCTCTTAGTACAATAGTTCTATGCATTTTATAATTTGATATCGAACATTCATATAATATCAAAGTTTGACATCATAACATTATAGATATTCCATAACACAATAACATGACAACCATTATGATTTTTCACATGATAATCACACACAATTGGGCTCCCACAAGGTGAGGAACTTAGTTTAGTGTGCTTTTTTTGTAGCAATTCATGGATCTGCTTCTTGATTTCCTCATTTTTCAAAAAAGAGTGGCGGTATACTCTAGCCAATTGGGTAGTGGTGTTTCAGGAGTTAGATCGATCAATTGCATGACTTAATTGTGAAAAAGTACCCCCATGGGTTAGGAGAAGATGTCCCTATACTCCTCCACAACCTTATCAACTTCCTTCTATTGTGTGAAGAAGCCCTTTCTAGGGGCCATGGATGTAGCCATCATCTAACCCTTACATTTGGAGGGAATAAAAAAAACAAATTTCCGAGTTTTGGAGATGACCTTACTCCAATGCTTAGCAGAAATCAAAGCAATGGTGGTATATGGGGCTACCTCTGGTACCCGATATAGTTTTCTCCCCAAAATAATAATAATAGTGCAAGGTCTTCATACATAGCATGATTCTTCCACAAACTCCGAGAGGAGCACCATCACACAATACCTCGTCCCTAGAGGGCTTTATGTTGTACAGAATGTGGCAATATTGGCTATTACGTAGATCTTGTCCTTCATGGAGCTACCCAATGGTGTATGGTTATATATGTGGTGTGGTCGGGAGGCCCAACTGCTTAATGACATGTAATGATATGAGGTTCTTTTGGCTCCCACCATTGACAATGAACTGCAGTGGAGAGCCTGTGACTGAATCTGTGAGTGGAAGAGACACTCTCCTCCTATGCATCCTCTAGCTTAATTTTTGAACCTCAGTGGTAGCAAAAGTGGCACTAGGTCTTGCATTAATAATATACCTCCCTTTTTCATTCCCCTTATCGGATTTTGGCTCTTAGTTGGAACATGCATTTGACTTTGAAGCTTTCACTCGGCCGCTATTGACTTATTGGTGCTACAATCATTTATGTTGTGGGTGGGGCTCTCATGGAACTCACACCACTTTCCATTGTCCTTCTTTGTCATCTTGGTGATATTCTTTGCTTGTGTCTTTAATGGGTTATCTTTGATTTCTCCACCTCACCTTTGTCCTTTAGTCTCTAATTTGCAGGTTCCTTTTCCCTACTTCAGATTCGTAGATCCAAAGTCTCACTTCTTCTATTCAAATTTCCACTCGATTGTTACAAAATATCGGTATGTTGCACCAAGCAAGGAGATGTCCAAGAACTCCATTTATACCTTCATGTATTTATGTAGACAACCACAATACATGAGTATCAAATGTTACTTGAAATCCTTGATTTCAAACTTTATATGTAGGGTATCAAAAATGATCATGAACTCCAACACCTACTAGTCCCTTTCATGTCGTAGTGTGGTCCACTTTATATACTTATATTCATAGCTCTCGACATGTTACTATTGTTCATTGAAAACATCTTGAAAATAATTCAAAGAGGATTTGGTTGAAAATAGTGAGGTATTCTCCTTTTTTCTTTGCTCATTGTAAGTTTCCCACCAATCCTTTACATGGGGGGGAACTTTGAGGAGTGAAAAAGTAATCGTTTCCCTATCGAAAAAATTATGGAGGAAAAAGTATCCTTTTAACAATTTTAACCATCCATTTAGCCTTCAAATATAGGAATGTCAAATTTAAATTGTACCTTAATGTGGGAAACGTCACTGAACTGATTGGTGGATGAATATGCTTCGCCTGCCAAAGGATCTGGGAAAAATTGTCGATCATCTCATTCTTTCATTGCTCAAGGAACTCTTTGAGAAATTTTTTTAGAGGATTTGTTACTCCGTGATATTTATTTCTTTCTTCCATGGGAGGTCATCAGGGTCGGCAAGGCTACTCTTGCAAGGGTTCAACAAGTTCAAGTCGCAACAGCTTACACCCTAACCTAATTGGCAACATGCACACAAAGGTAGAGAGATCATGCCTCTATGATACAACTGATACGTATTTATGAAGGAATGAAATGAAATACAAATTTAAACAAAAAGAAATAGATACAATGAAAAAAAAAACTTCATTTGATAAATAGAAACTACTAAAAACTATTTACATGTAGAAAATAAACAAACTCTCTTATGTGATGGCATCTTATCTCTGAGAAGATATGTGGTGGTTACATGCCTTCTAAAATATGTTACGGTTACTCTTTGAAGCCTTTTTATTATGAAGAAATAGTGAGAAACCCTAAACATCTAGAAACCTAACCCTAGGAGATGAAGCGCCAAAGGTTAGTAGGCCCAAATGGGGTTAGTTGGAAGCTTAGCTTCCCAGTGTCATAAATTTGGTATATAATTCTTCTCTGGCATAAAAAATAGCCTATTAGAAAGTTATATCCGAGGAAAACATTTTTTAACCACTTTGTGGATGGCATTTTCCCCACTTTTTCTTGTTTCCCAAAAAAGTGTTGTTTAGGGCCTCAAAACAACTTTAGAACTTTAGGACTCAAAAAGCTACTAAAAATATAAAGTATGCTAGAAAATACGAAACTGAAAGGAAATCAGTTTGGCAATCCAATTGGAATAGGTAGGTGACCACCAATATCCAACTAGGCTAGTCCTTCCCCTTAGGAAGTAATGGTCCCCATTGCATTGAGTGTGTCAATGAGATGGGAAAACTTCTACTGAAATTGGTCCCCGGTGAGTCACTTTTCTTAGTGTAGTATCTTCTTGGATTTAACAACCAAATAAAGTTGGATACTCTATTGGTGAGTGTGGTTGAGCTATTTTTCCATGATTTGATCAAATTTCACCTATTCAAAACAATCTAGATTGAGGTCGGTTGGTTTCAACTACATAGTAATGTCTCATGTATCCAAAAATGGTCAAAAGTATGGTTGAAGATCATCAACATTGAATATAGGGTGGAGGCCAAGGAATGGAGTGATACTTAGCTAAAAATAATTATCACCCATGGCCTTGGTGATTGTGTAACACCCTTATTGAAGTGGTTTAATCTTCTAGTGGGATTCGAAAAGGCATTCCTTCTATAGATACAAGCAGAACTTGTGGCCCACTTGAAACCTATGTGACACCTGATGTTGATCTCGAAATTGTTTCTACATGGCATTGGATTTATCCAAGATATCATGAACATGTTGGTGGATGTGATGGAACCATTCAATAAACCTAGTGGCTTTATCATCTTCGGATTTAATATGTATATATTTTTCTTATTTAGTCAGAAGAGGCATTTTAACATCAATAGGGCACAATTCTTGAAATATTGGCCCACTTGAAAGGGGCTATGTCCAATCAATCTATGGAGATATTTATTATAGCTATGATGTAAATAGTGAAGACACTCATCCCATGTTCATGGATTATAGGAGCTTTAGATATGTAGTATGCGCACTATCATCATGTTGGTAACATCTATTTTCCCACTAGTCTGATGATTAAATGCAGTTGACTTGGTGAGAATCAAGTCTAACTATGACTAGAGGCTCAGCCTAAATTTGCTCATGAGCCTGCTATCTCGATTTGATATAATGTTTTTTGGAATCCAAAAATGTACCCACACCCATTCGAAGAAGTGCTTGCAAATGTCTTCTATTGTGATACTCTTCTTGCAAGAAATCATTATAGCCATCTTAGAAAATTTATTAATGGACACAAATCTATAGTGGCTACCATGCTTGGTAGAAGGAAGGCCACACATATAGCCCATGGAGATGGATTTCCAATGATGGATAGTAGTAGGTGGAGGAGTGGAATAACCTTTCTTCTTAATGGCTGGCTTGGTGATTGCATATGTAGTGCATGATATGATATATTTTCCAACACCCTATTAGAGTTTTAGAAAATAAAAAATCTTATGTAGTACTTCCATTGTTTTCTCCAAACAAAAATTTTCTTGTGACACGACTTTATTGCACCTCACAAACCATATTGCCATGCTCATTTGAAGGAAGACAAAGGTGCCCTAGGTAGAACAATAATCCTTCATATAGGTGGAATTCTAGTACCTTCTCAGAATCTATCAACATATACTATGTAGTGGCCAATTATGAATCGTTTATGTATAGTTGTGACCATATAGAAGTCTTCTACCCATAATAATTGAGAACAATGGTCAGTGCAATAATAAGTGGCCAACTGAGATAATATACACTATTATTGGTGCTTCCCTTCTTATATTTAATGTTCAAATGTAATTGTTGCAGATATGTGGACCATTTCTAATGCTGATCATTCTACCAAAGGTCATGCTACCCATTCCTTATAGTTTTATACCTCTTCTAGAAAATTGTATCTTCTGTCAACTCTACATGAGGATCTCATGCCAAACGCTCCATATAAGGTAGGAATTTTTCCTCTTCCTGATCTAGAATGTAAGGCTCATTGAGTTTCATATTTCCTATGTTCACAACTAAGTAAATTTGCATATACGAAGGTAAACTTACTAGACATGCATTATCACTAACCTTTCTGAGTATGTCAAAGGTACCATATCTCATATCCTTGATTTTCTTACCAAACCCCTACAACCTCTCCTTGTTCAACTACATCCATACTATGCCTACCTCCTTCAGTGATTTCTTTGTTCTATGTTGACCATGCCTGACCTTATATTTATCTAGAAACATCTACATTGTCTCTTGTAAATATAAATGGACCTGCTTGATCTTATCTATAATTTTCTCATTCCTTAAGGTGTCTCTTGTAATATCTTCCTTCACTCCTCATTTATGGTCCTATGAAATGTCCAAATGGGAAGGTGGAAAATATCCAAAATAGGTTTTAAATTGGAAATTTCATGTAGAAGTGTGGACTACTCTATTGTAAGAATGTTGTATATATACTGGATTTTCATCCCAGCTCTTCAGATGCTTCTAGTTGTATCACCTCAAAAGTTTCAACAAAGTCCTATTAACTAGCTTTTTCTACCCATGTATCTATGGATGGAATGTTACATATCCCTTCAAATTCATGTCCATATACTCCCACATTGTACTCGAGAATGCACCAAGAACTTTTCTATTCTTGTTTGAAATGACACTCCTCGATATCCCAAAGTGCATGCAAAGTTATCCAAAGAATAATTTCATTACTTCTGACGCACTAATGGTATTTCTACAGGGCATCAAAACATATATCTTGTTGAACATGTTAAATACCATGAACATGTAGTCATGTCCCTTCCCATTTCTTGGTAAACCTTCGATAAATTCCATGGAAATACTTTCTCAAGGGACAGTGGGTACAGGTAAGGGATGATATAGATCATGTTTCCTACTTCTAGGATTGTTAACACAACAAAGCATGCATCCTCCTATGAAAAAATTTACCTGATCTTGCATCCTTCCCTACAACAATGTGCCCTGCAACCTTGGATGTGTGAGCCTCTCTAATCAACTGAAATTTCTCATCGTTAGGAGCACACATATTATCTAGACTAAAGAGTAACACATCCTATATATGGTAGTCAACATTGTTTTCACCATATTGCACATGAATTTGACTCTAAAAATATTGATACACCTCCTAGAAGTCCCCACTTTATGAATATACCTCTATGTATGCATCATGGGTAAATGGATCCTGATGCATAAGAGTCCCTAAAGCCGTGATGTTTGATGTTTATGGCCTTGAATCATGTAAGCTAACCTATTTATCTTGTTCCTCTTATACTTTATCACCAATTCACACTCCTATAGAAACTCCATCCATTTGTAATTTGTGGTCGATTATCGCTTTCTTTGAGCCTGCAACTACTCTAATGGCTAGTGATATGTGTTGATTGCTATCCCCTTACCCATCAAATTGTGATCGGGAGATTTCACTCAAATAGTTTACAAGAAATATTGTCTTTGAATTCATGGGAAAGTGGTATAATTATCATGATAAATGGAAGAAGAAGTGGAATATGAGAAAGAATAGCTTAAATTGTTCTTTGTTTGTAACAGCCCCTCCTAGGTTTACCAAATATAACCATGCCAATTCGGTTAAACATGAGGAGAGATGCTACTACAATCATATTCAACATCCTATGTCACCTTAAGGAGGTGGAATCAAGGGAACATCACATACAATCATCCAACATCATCAATAGAAACCTCAAGAGACAAGTCTGCCACTCAAATAGCCTACCCTTGTGTGTCATTTCTATTATACAACTCTTAGGCCATAGTCTCTATGATTTTATGGGCAAGGGAATGACCGAAAACCAAAAGATGCTCTCACAAGCCTGCCTACTAGCGACTGTGGACTAGAATTGCCAGTTCTATGCCAACAACCCCCATATTTAAGCCACTTTTCTAGCCCAGAATACTGAACTCTACCCAGAACTTGTTGTAACTTCTAGAATTCAATATAAACATGATAGCAATGTTGAGAAATCAAAAATCACCATGAGGACTAGGCCTGATAATCCCCAACTAGAAGTGACATTCTATCAAACACTTGGCATCAGTGCAACCTACAGGTCTAGGATACAAGACAAAACATAAATGATTGAAAAAACATATGAAACATAACCAAAAGGATCACCTAATTCTCAATTGAACTACTACATCATGAACTAGTTCTTGCATCCATCCATTGAACAGTTACAAGTAAATATATGAAATAACCATGACATAAACAAGTCATTCAACCATGCTTATAACCAACATAAAACCATATAAATATAAGAGATATGACAATAATTAAATCCACATATAAATCAACACAAAAGTAAGAGAACTTAGCTTTTATTAATCATAGGAAAATTTGACCAAGTTCGAGACATCCATGTACAACCCAACCATACACATGGCTGAAACAAATGTCTCTTTCAACTAGTCACCCTCGTGCCATATTCCAAGCATGAATGTGGGATCTCATATAACAACCAATCTAAGAACCACTAAGGAAATCCAGAGGTTAAACCACCTCCACCCTCATCAAGCTTTGATCACACCAAAGCTAGTGCTCTGATTGCAACCGAACTAAATTTGGAATGCTATTTGGAATCCGTCACCACCCTTGAGGAACTTACCATTTTGTTGTTTCTCAGGATTTACCGCAATCCCAACCCAGATCACTAGGCCCTAAATGATACATCTCCCTCAAGATTTACCGTGTATCCTGCCAAACCGATCAAGGGATTCCTAGGCCTTTGGGAATGAACCTTGAGACCACCTCCCCCCTGGATTATGAAATCTATCCAGAAATTCCAAAGATTGGAAACTAAAATAACATCCCAACATACCATGGAATCAGGGAAAATGCTATGTTAGGCTGAAATCCACTGTCATAAATTGGCAAAACCATGCCATCGATAGTAAGAGAACCATACACCTACATGAAAAGCCATGCATGTCCAAAATAGCTAGGAAATGACACATACAAAAGGTTACTTGCAAGTATTCCTATTGGAGCTACTAGAGTCATGCTTTCCTTTCCTTGATTCTTGATTTCTTTTCCTTTCCTTTCCTTGCTACAAACTAGAGTGCTCCATGAAAACTCTAAGTGACCAAGAGAGTAAGAGAACAATGGGAGAGATCCCAACTTGAATTAACAAAACATTGAGCTGAAAAGAGCCATGAACTGGTTTTAATAAGCCTTTTTATGAATTAGGCCTATGTTTTCTTCATTTGCCATTAATTTCCTTGAATTTCCTCCTCACATTCAACCTTTCACCTTTCACCTTACTTTTCTCCTAAATTCATTTATTTCCATAAATATGTTTTCCATAAATTCCTTTTTTACATTTATTGCCTTCACCTTAGACTTTTTCAATTTCCTTAGCCAAAATGCACATCCAGTGATGCCCAGTGGGATATATTTTCCCAACATTTAGCTTGGAATACATGTCCGTTATTGTGGCCTTATTTTTCCTTTTTTATCTTTTATTACATGAAATTTTCACCAGGATTGTTATAGAACCCTCCCCCTTGGGGCACACCACCTTTGGTGTTAAACCACACAAAGACTTTAACAAAACTGGTGAAAAGAAAACATACTAGCTATGAAACTTGATAAGTTATCTCGTTGTTGTATTTACAATGAAGAACTTGCTCAAAAGAAAAACACGATGACAACATGACAAGATAATAACCATACCACTTATTGGAGCTTTATAACTTACCTCATGGTGGTATTTACATCCATATACATATACATATACAAATATCAAAACGTCAGCAAAAGTTATGCCGAACATAAACCATCATCAAACCAAAACTACTTTTCCTCAATTGGCGAGTGTAAGGTCCCACTAACCATGAATAGTATAGAGAAGAAAAGGTCACATTGAATACTATTACTCAATTTTTATTTTTATTTTATTTTTGTTTTACTCGTAATATGACTAACTTAGCTATCATGTAATCATGTTCCTTCAACTATTTCAATGTAAGAATATAACATAAGAAGTCAGGGATAACTTTCCCTAAAGACCAATTCCAAAACGGATTTCTTGTCAAGTTTGAAAGATCATAACATGTGTCCTTTTCATACTTATACATGAGCTCTATGTAAGAGTGGAAATAAATTATACCATAATTCCATGTCTGAACATTAAGCTAGATCAACCTATTTGGTTTCCTAGATTATGCTAAATAAGCTTCGTTTATTGAATCTTGGTATCATAACCACAGAAGTATTATACTTCTTTTAGAAAAATAACATATAAGTGTTCGAGTATTCACCTACCTATAACAAGGTAACTGAGGGTAGAATATGTCTCTCTTCATCAATAAATCTAATGAATATGATATGTTTATGAAATAGAATCACAAAATATACTGACCCAACAACATTTCCAAATTCATCAATTAAAATTCTCAATCCCAATTATTAAGGCAATGTTGCAATCATGAGAATTATATAATGAATGTTGAAACAAAAGCAACTACTGTTACTAATTTAGAAGCATGTCATTCTTCAAAAAGTGTCATGTAAAACAATGAAGCTACATAAATTTGGCACATGTAACTATTTTCTACAATCATTGGAGCACAAGAATGCACCCGTGAATGCATGCATCTCAGACAAAACTTATTATGCGCACTTGCACAAAATCCTACAGAAAGTCACTATAAAATTGTTTCCAACAACCCCCTTTTTTAATGAAAGATTTAGATAATAAAAGTAACAACAATCCTATTCTCTATTAACACTTAAACAAATTATTAAATTAATTTTCAAGTTCATACCAAAAACTTATAGACATAAGAAGCTACATCCATCAAATAGTCTATTCATAAATTTCTAATACATAAAAACTACAGTAAGTAGGTCTTTTACTCTAACAATTTATATGCACAAAAAAAATGGCCATTCATGTCTTTTGACAAACACTTTGCATGAAGGTAAGTAGGACTTTACCCTTACAATTTGGATGCACAAAAACTACAACCATTCATGTCTTTTGACAAACATCTTACAAACATGCAACCTACAACCATTGAGGCATTTTGACAAACATTTTGCAAGCATGAAATCTACAACCATTGAAGCATTTTTCCAGACACTTGGAAACAATGAGTTTGAGACTCTTCTAAAACCTATTCAACTCAGAAAATTCAGAAATTGAAACTTCAAATGTTGGCATCTTGAAACAAGAACTAAACAATCACTGTTTTTCCTCAAAAACTTGAAAACGTACGCATATAATTGACAACAACAATCTGTAAAATTGCCTAGACTTTTGATATGGGTTCTACAAAGTATGTTTTTGGAATCAAATGGGGGGTTAAATGGTCAAAAGGCACGGATGCCTCTTGATGTTGAGCAGAAAAGTAATAAAACTTTCTAGAGATGTGATTTATTAGAACAACAACAACAACAAAAACATTCCTACTATCTCATTTATCACTTTGCCAAACAATTAGTGTGCAAACTTCATCCACAACTGCACATGAAGAAAAAAAAATCAAATTTATGATAATATGGTACTATATTCAACTCATGAAAACCTGCAATGGACAAAAATTCATTATTAAAAGAACTCAAAACTTTTGCAACACATTATTGTTTTAATCCCATGTATGTACATTCTTAACTACAACTGCCATTCATTATTGGTTAGATCATAAATAAATCTGTAAACATCTCATAAATATTCACAAGTAGAAATTTCTAATGCATTTTAAAGTTATACAACACTTTTAAGTTAATAATAAACTAAAATTTCAAGAATGCTTATGAACATACCTGATAGTGTATTTATAAAATTCCAAAAAGATGGGAATATGCTCCAACTCCAATGAGATTATGCTCCTAGTCCAATATCCTTACCAACTCATTGTAAACCATCCGATTTTACTCCCAACCATATCTAGGGAGAACTTCTCCCCTTGGAACCCTCGAGTTGTAAGAGCTCACAAACAATACCAAAATATAGCGGTAGAGAGATATCCAAGGCAAGTTGAGGAAGATAAGCTTCACTTCCTCCCAAAACCACTCATTTTTAGCTCCACCATATAGAGATACATAGTAGTTTAGATTATGAATTTGAAAATCATTTCGAAAGCAATTGGCTACTCTCCAAATCTCTCACTCTCATAATATTTTTCAAATCTCTCAAACTCATGGTATCACAATGCACCTCCCTCCCCCTATGTGAGAATACAGGAGACATATATATAGGAGGAGCAACAAATTCTTGTCATAAATGAGGATTAATATGCATGCATTGTATTCCATTTGGGGTAGTGTAACTCATGCCATTAAAGAGTGGTATGCATGCCTTAGTTAAGGATAGTGTAACTTATGCATTAAAGAGAGCATAAGAGGAATCCTTTATGACATGTCTTTAATGAGTTGAAGAGGAATATGGCATTCTTCGATGATTTCATCAAATAGAGTGTAATTTATTATTAAAGGAGAGAGATTTACATAGAGCCATGAGTGTCATCAAGGAGAGAGGTGTGAAGTGATTGAGGAGATAAAGGCGACTTGTAATTCTCTTTTAATAATAATATGATAGTCTCATAAAAGATAATAATAATATTAATAATATTAGTAATATTGAGGATTAATTTGAGATTGAATGATTAGGATTTATTAATGATAAGTTAAGAGATTTTCATTCAACTATACTTGATTGGAAATTTATGTAAGGTGATTTACTATTTTTTGAAAGTCATGCTTGAGATGCTAGAAATGACTTTCTATTTTTAGAATGTCACTCTAGGATTGTTAGAAAAGAGGTTTTGTTAAGGAAATTCATCCATGAGCTTCCCATGAGTGGTATTTTTCTTCCAGAGAATATAGATTTTGTACCCCTATTGCATGCATCTTTGTGCCTTAGTAGATTAAGGACTTTGCGCCCTTATCTACCCTAAAGATCCAAGATTCCATGCCTTGATCTTCTTAAATATTTAGGACTTCATGCCCTAAACATTTTATTTTAGATACAAGACTCCACTTATTTATGTTTCATGGAATTAGGACTCCGCACCCTAATTTCCATCGCTTTTCATCTACTCTACTTTGAAACTTGATGATTCACCTTAAGATATTAATTGTGAGATCATACCTATCTGATGGTTCATAGGTAAAGCCTTGTTCCAAAACCTACACACATCAAAATCTCATAGATCAAAGGAATCAATGAATTTCATAATTAACCTCCACGTTTTACCGAAGATTGTGCATGACTTCCACAACCATTTTGGTTCTAGAGAAATGACTTCTCAACCATTTAAAATTTGAACTTCCTTGTTTGAAAATAACCGCTTTCCATATCACATCTTGCTCAATAAAATATTAAGCATATAAAATCATAAAAATCATGTATCATGACATCCACAGAGATTTATAATTTGAGCATCCTTGTTTGCAAATAACTATGTACCCGCCACATCTTTGTCATTACAAGATTAAACATATATAATCATATAAACCATGTATCATCCATAAATCATAATTAACCCTATGTTCCACATAACCATGATCATTCATGGATCTATGTGTCTCATTCGTGAATTAACATCCATGTCGTACACATATTTCCAAACTAAGATACCAAAAGAGAAAACATCGATAATATGTTCTTAACCAAAATAAATTCTTCTACACACAACCATAGATATTATCCTAAGCACACAACAACTAGGTGACCCAAACCAGGTCTATAGCATGTAAGCATGAACATAAGTTTCTCATGCATAATGTTATATCAATCATAACAAGATATGAATACGAAAAACTTCTAATAATGAAAGGAATAGGTCTCCAACTACTTCTTTGTATGGAATTACATCATATGAAACATGGTTTTGTTTCAAACCTTAGGTTAAACATCTCATAGCTTTTGGTTAAGTATGTTATCTCTTAGTTCCTAAAGAAAAGTGAACTAAGCTTGATTCACAAACTTTTTGTGTACATTGATTTGGTATTTTCATGAAAAGAAGGGATATCATCTTCTATTCAATGAAAATTTCATTGTCAACATAGATGTTATATTTGATGAAATAGAAAGCAAGGATGCCACAAAGATCAAAAGTATTCTACATAAATTGGAAATTAAGGGCTATGAAAAGAGAAGAAGAATGTGAAATCAAACAAGTACACAACATTGTTATGATATTGAATGGTTTTCTTTCGAAAACGATTCATCCACCTTACCTGATTCATATACACCATCTAGATCTTTTGGAAGTTCATTTGAAACTTCTAGCAGCAGTTCATGCAATAGATACTCAGCAACTGCTAAACCTTTAGATGATCAAAAATAATATTTTTATATCAATCCACTTTATAATCATGGTGATTATTTAGATCCACAAACAAGTCAACATCAAATACTAAATGTGTCATTCAAATTTTGAAATATCTAAGGTTAGATGAAAAAATGAAAGGGGAACAAGAATTTCATAAAGAAATGAAGAAAACTTTACTTTACTAACAAATGACATTTTTGTTTAATTTGATATTTCAAAACTGAAATAAAAATATACATTATTTAAAAAAGTAATATTAAATAAAAATTCTTGATATTTTCCCCACATATATATATATAATCTACCACAACCCCCTATATAACTCTAGAATTTGGTATTCTCGAGAACATTAGTTTTTATATTGAATGTATTTGATTGTGACACCGTTATGTTTTTTTATTTTTAATACATGAATATTTTTAGATTGTTGAGTTATTAGTGAACTTAATGGCTATAGAGATCGAGATTGAAACTATTTGATTATGTAATTAGGTTTATTTTATTAAATAAACAAATGAGTTCTTTATAAATATTCAGGAAATAACACTTGACTATTAGAGACTTCTTGCCATTTAAAAAAAAAAAAAACTATTAGTGGTCAATTCCACATGGTTCACCTTCCCGAAATATCTACTAAAAATCCCAAGGATAAAGATGCTAAATAAATTAGCATAACGACAGAAAAAAATTACGATAAACACTTAGGTAGAGAGAAGCACTAAGTTGAGTGAAAAGAAAATTGAAGCACATCAAGAGATAAAGGTGTGCTTTAAAGAAAACTAATTATTTATTAAATTAATACAAAAGCCTCGTTAACTAAGGGATCCAAACCCTTAAAGTTGTATGTTGCTAAAGAAAAATCTCTAACATGATCTATAAGAAAACCACTCAAAAACACAAGAGAGTTGATGACTCTTGCAAGCAAGAAAGTATGAGGAGGAAATCATTAATGACAATTCATGGTTAAGATGAACATGCCCTTTTCCTAATTATTCCCATGAAAATAATTATTGTGAGCTAAATAATGATTTCATTAATCCTGATTGAATTGTCTTTACTATTTCATTAATCCTTATCGAATTATATCTTTATTATTGTTATGGCTGTTATGTGACCTTGTTAGTAGTTCTTTCCCTGAATTTCCGTTGGTAATTATTTCCATGCAAATATTTATTAATGATATTTGAAGTAGTTAACAAAGTAGATAAACATTAATAAAACAGTTATACACCATGAGTACATCATGTACGTATCA
Organism: Pinus taeda; assembly: GCA_000404065.3. NCBI lineage: Eukaryota > Viridiplantae > Streptophyta > Pinopsida > Pinales > Pinaceae > Pinus > Pinus taeda. Next base: position 261,603 of record APFE031614512.1, on the reverse strand, counting down.
TAACTTCATAGATTTTACCATGTAGTTTTTGGAAGGATAAATCTAAGCATATCTCTTATAGTACATGCATGTAAGAAGTTACAATTACGCATTAACTGATATCATCTTGGATGACATACCAAACAGGATTTTAAATTATGTTAGGGAAGGAAAGTTAGTTATATATATATTTATATATATCAAAAGATATGTATGTTAACTTAATGAAAATATTTAGTAGAGATAATTCCTTAGTAAACTTCATGGTAAAATAGTGAATAAGTATGCAGGTAGTGAAACATGAAATACTTATAGTATTGATGCAAATAAAATATTATTTCCATTTTTTTAAGAATATAGCACAACTGGTTAAGGATTATTAGGAGTTTATACACATACATATAAGTATTAAGGCAATTTATATTAGAATTAAAACCTTGAAAAAACTATAACCAAATAGTAAGGTAATGAGAGTGTATACTTAATCATTAGTTCTAGTATCTATAGTTCTAGGTTTTGGTGCTCTAAAATTTCAAAGTTATCTATGATAAATTGGATTCTTTGTAGAGTTGGTATTTTATTTGGGTCTTTGTAATGATTTAATTTGGTACGTTTTTGGATTGTAATGAGAGAGTCTTTAAAGACATTTATGATACTTGTTACTTTTTATATGTTGAAAATGGTAGATTGATTTGGATACATATTTATTATCTACAATGACTTTTTTTTTTTCTTTTTGATAGATGTTATTAAATTCACTTAAAATTATAGTTATTGTATTCACTTTTTTTAATTATAGATGATGATCATGTTACAATAATTATCTTCTTCTTTTTATATATAATCGATGTTGTAGATTCTATTTTTATGGAGATTTAATTAGTATAATGATGATGTCAATTTGTATGGATGTCTGTTTCTCTAAAAAATATTTATCAATGTTATGCTATAAAATATTTCGAATGAATTCATATGATGTATAATCATATAACTTATTTACGAGACGTTATATATTTAACTCATTAAATTGAAATAAAACGTATTAATTTAAATGTACAAAAACAATAATAATTTTTTGGAAGAAAAGAAATAAGAAACAATGGAAGTCAAATTGTAAGCCATGCTAGAAGAAAAATGGGAAGAAAAATTGGAAGCCAACTTAGAAACCATGGCACTAAAGCTAATGTTATTTCTTACGAGTGGAAGAAAAAAAAAAGCAACTCCCCAATCCAAATTGGAAGCAAAATTAGAAGCCACACTAGAAATAAAGCTGAACCCAAAATCGGAAGCAATAGTAGAAGTCACACTAGAAGCAAAATTGGAAACCACACTAGAAGAAAAACTGTATGCGAAATTGGAAGTTGTGATTAGAAGCAAAATTAGAAGCCAAACTAGAAGAAAAACTCGAAAAAAAATTGGAAGCCATTATAGAATAAAAATTGGAAACCACAATGGAAGAAAAACTGGTTGAAAAATTGGAAGCCACTTCGGAAGAAAAATTAGAAAGCATACCAAAAGCAAAATTGGAAGCTAAACTAAAAGTAAAATGAAAAGCAAAAATGGAAGCTACAATAGAAGAAAACCACAAAATAAAATTCAAAATAAAATTGGAAACCAAACAAAGAGCAAAATTGGGAGCAAGTCTTAGCTCTATTTCCGACGCTAAAATGGAACTATTCCTGGCATTATTTATGGTGTTATTCCTCGAACTATTTACGACATTATTTTTGGTGCTACTTATGATGCAACTCCAAGAAAATTATGGGATCCTATTTCAATTGATATTTCGGGTCTTATTTAGGCGCTATTGTTCTCACATTATTTGTGTGGTTGTTCCTAGAGGAATTTACGGTGGAATGTCTAGCGCTAATACAAACATACGTGCACTTACCCATTTTTTGCACGAAGAAAAGTGTCTAATTCGTGAACCGAAAAACACTATAAATTCCAACACAATTTTAAGCGTTATTTCCCTGTTGTGTTGTATGGTTGGAAAGATGTTCATAAAAATGATTTATGTAACACCTTGGAGAAATAGGATTACAAGTCTTCTTTTCACTTTGACTTTTTATCGTCCACCTCATTTTATACCGGATACAATATATATTTTATCGTCCACCTCATGATATACTTGGCTCGAATTATTTTATGGTTGTGCTATATTAAATTATTTTGTTTATAAATTTGAACCATTTCGTATTCCTCTTTTTATGAATATTATGTTATCATTTCATTATAACTAATGTTTTTCTATAATATTTGTACAAACCAGAAATTACCATTCCTCTTTTCCATCTATAAATCTTTACCTCCATTTCTTATGTTTCATATACTTTGCTCCAATTAATTGATGGTTGTCCTATATTAAATTGTCTCTTTTTATAATTATAAACCATTTCGTAGTCGTATTTTTATGAATATTATGTTATCATATTAAAACTAATTTTTTTCTATAATATTTATACAAATTACGAATTATCATTCCCTCCTTCCATCTAAACCCATTGATTTGCTTCCGTATATAGCTACTAGACTAATGATTAATATACACTATCATCACCGCTATTTGGTTATATTCTTCAAGTTTTACTTCTAAGATGAATGCCTAAACTTATATGTATTTGTATTAAACTCCTAATAAATCCTTAACCAGTTTTGCTAGACTCTTAAAAATAATGGAAAGATTATATTTATACATGAATACTATAAGTATTCCATGTTTCATTACCTGCGTACTTATTCACCAATTTACCGTGAGGTTTATCCTAAGGAATTATCTCTATTAAATATTTTCGTTAAGTTAATCTATATATATATATACATATATATAACTTTCCTTCCTTAACATAATTTAAAATCTCGTTTGGTATGTCATTCGAGATGATATCAGTTAATACGTAAGCGTAACTTCTTCCATGCATGTACTGTAAGAGATGTGCTTAGATAAATCATTCAACAAACTACATGTTAAAATCTCTGAAATATGATACGTACATATGTACTCATGTTTTTATAATACTGGTGTATAACTCTTTTATTAATCTTTATCTACTTTATTAACTACTACAAATATCATTAATAAATATTTGCATGGAAATAATTACCAATGGAAATGCATAGCAACAACTACTAACAAGGTCACATAATAGCCATAACAATAGTAACGACATAATTCAATAAAGATTAATGAAATGATAATTTAGTTAACCGTAATTATTTTCTTGAGAATAATTAGGAAAAGAGCATGTTCATCCTAACCATGAATTGCCGGTAATGATTCCCTCCTCATACTTTCTTGCCTGCAAGAATCACAAGAATCACCAACTCTCATGTGTTCTTGATTGGTTTTCTTATAGATTCATGTTAGATATTTTTCCTTGGCAACATAATACTTTAAGGGTTTGGATCCCTTAGTTACCTAGGCTTTTGTATTAATTTGATAAATAATTATTTTTCTTCAAAGCACACCTTTTTCTCTCGATGTGCTTTAATTTTCTTTTCACTCAACATAGCGCTTCCCTCTAGCTAAGTGTTTAGCATAATTTTTTTCTGTCGTTATGCTAATTTATTTAGCATCTTTATCCTTGAGATTTTTAGTACATATTTCGGGAAGGTGCACCATGTGGAATTGACCACTAATAGTATTTTTTTTAAATGGCAACAAGTCTCTAATAGTCAAGTGTTATTTCCTGAAGATTTATAAACAACTCATTTATTTATTTAATAAAATAAACATAATTACATAATCAAATAGTTTCAATCTTGACTTCTATAGCCAGTAAGTTCACTAATAATTCAATAATCTAAAAATAGTCATGTATTAAAAATAAAAATCATAGGGGTGTCACAATCAAATACATTCAATATAAAAACTAATGTTCTCTAGAATGCCAAATTTTAGAGTTGTGGCAGATTATATCTTATATAATATATATATATATATATATTATATATGGAAATATGAGGATTTTTGTTTAATATTATTTTTTTAATACTGTAAATTTTTATTTCACTTTTGAATATCAAATAAACAAAATAATCTTTGTTAGTAAGGTAATTTTGCTTCCTTTCTTTAGGAACTTCTTCTTCCCCTTTCGTTTTATTCATCTAACCTTACAGCTTTCAAAAGTTGAATGACCCATTTAGGTATTTGATGTTGACTTGTTTGTGGATCTGAAAAATCACCATGATTATAAAGTGGATTGATATAAAAATATTATTTTTTATCATCTAAAGGTCTAGCAGTTGGAGAGTATCTATTGCACGAACTACTACTAGAAGTTTCAAATGAACATCCAAAAGATCTAGATGGTGTATATGAATTAGGTAAGGTGGATGAATCATTTTCTAAAGAAAGCCATTCAATATCATAACAATGTTGTGTACTTGGTTGATTTCGCATTCTTCTTTTCTTTATATAGCCCTTAATTTTCAATTTATTTAGAATACTTTCCATCTTTGTGGCATCCTTTCTTTCTGTTTCATCAAATATGACATCTATGTTGACAATAAAATAATCATTGGATAAAAGATGATATCCCTTCTTTTCATCAAAATACCAAATCAATGTACACTTCAAACTTTGTGAATGAAGCTTAGTTCACTTTTCTTTAGGAACTAAGAGATAACATACTTAACCAAAAGCTATGAGATGTTTAACCTAAGGTTTGAAACAAAACCATGTTTCATATGGTGTAATTCCATCCAAAGAAGTAGTTGGAGACCTATTCCTTTCATTATTATAAGTTTTCCATATTCATATCTTGTTATGATTATCTTCATGTTTAGTTTAATGGAATTGGTTTTTACTAAAACATCCTCCATAACGAGATAATATCCTTCTTGTCGAATCGTGACAATGACAATAAATTCTTTTTGAATATTGGTACATACCAAACATTTGAAATTAGTTTTTCTCCAATTCCATGAAGAGAAACATTTACTACACCTTTTCCATGAGGAATGTCTTTTCTATCATCTATTAAAGAGATTGAATTGAGTTTACACTGTTGAAAACTCGAAAAGAAATCATTTTGAAATGTCATTTGTTTTGTTTCCACTGTATCTAATATCCAAGATTCTTCATAAACACTTTTAAGTCATGTGGAGAATTGTAAGGTCGTTGATTTAAAACTTTGACGTATAGCGAAAACATATTCTTAGCCATAATCTTCTTGATCATAAGCAAACTATGCCAAATGTTACTCAAAATTTGGGATTTTTCAATAAAAATTCTATAATATTTAGCATCATGACCAACTCTATTGCATCTTTTACATATAACTTGATTGAAGTATTTGAAAAAGGGGACATCTTCTTGAGCATGTTTCTTCTTTCCAAACTTTTGTCATGTTGAGATAGCAATTCACTTAATTCATCAAATTTTAATTTCCCTAGCTTTCTAGTCACCTTTAAGTTAATGGGAAATGTGTATATGTATATGGAAAACTAACAATCACAATAGTAGTCATGAAGCTATCTTCTATTGCTTGAAATCCAATGAGACGAGGATCATTGAGATATTTTGGAAGATCCTTGTTCTGCAAGAGAAAAAACATTTATAATGAAAAGTTATTGTTTATTTCATATAATAATTATTTTATCTGTTATATATATAATATTACAGCATATGAAATGAAATAATAATCATATTACATAATATAAAAGTTGACATATATAAAAGTTGACATATGATAATAAAATTTCAAATAATTTACAACAAAGATGTTGTCACAAAGAATGTTATAACATCGCGTGTTGTAATAACAAGCCATTTCATCTTTGTTGGAAGATCTTCAAAGTGTGTAGCTAAAGAGGTGTTTCTGCCTCCAAACACTACTCGAATGCTTGGCGGTTCAAGGAAACAAATTTAGAATCACAAAGAGAGGTAACAACATTTTGAGAAGAAAATGTTGTAACAGTGCATGTTGTAACAATAGATATTGTAGCAATAGAAGCCATAAGTTATAATAGATGATGTAACATCAAATGTTGTAACACCAATCCATGCCATATTTTTTTTCAAAGCTTGAAAGTGGGAAACCAAAGAGGTGTTTATGCGACCCAACACTACACCATCATTTGGGGATCAAGAAAAAAGTTTGAGAATAACAAACATAGGTAACAGTGAATTGAGAAGTAGGTGTTGTAACATCAGTTGTTATAAGAATAGGTTCCATAATAGCATGTCAATGTTAATATGATATAAACAACAACCATTAGAGTAGATGTTTTAACAATTGATGGGGTAGAAACCCATTTCATATTTCTTGCTTCAAAGTGGGTAGCGAAAGAGATGTTTCTCCCACCGAAAACTACACCAACACTTGGGGGATCAAGAAAACAAATTGAGAAACACAAACATAGGAAACAATGGATTAAGAAGTAGATGTTGTAACAATGGATGTTGCAATAGTAGATGTTGTAACAGTATATGTTGTAACAACATATACAATAACATAGGTTGTAACAACGGATGTTGTAACAGTAAGCCATTCCAAATTTCTTCTCAAAGCTTGAAAGTGGGCATCCAAAGAGGTGTTTATGCCACCCAACGCTACACCAACACTCGAGGATCAGGAAAACAAATTCAGAACCACAAACATTGGTAATAACAGATTGAGAAGTAGATATTGTAAGAACAGATGCCATAACAGTATGCCAATGTTAAATGTGTTGAAAATGTTGTAGCAATTGATGTTTTAACACCCATTACTATTGAAAATGTTGAAACTATTTTAGAAGGCGATACTATAACAATTGTTGTTGTTGAAACTGTTGAACCAGTGACCATTACAGTGGATGTTGTAACAATGGATATTGTAACATCATATGTTGTAACAATTGAGGGGGTAGAATGTAATTTAATTTTTCTTTTCAAAGCTTAAAAGTGGGCAGCCAAAGAGATGTTTCTGCCACCCAACACTACACCATCTCTTGGGGGATAAAGAAAAGAAATTGAGAAGCACAAATGTTGGTAACATCAAATTGAGAAGAAGATGGTGTAACAACAAATGTGTAACATCACGCAAACCATCATACTGTTAGAAGAATGGGGTAAGATATATTTATTTATTTTTTCCTCCAAACTCTACTTGAATCCCCACCTCGTTATAAGGGCCTCACAACTAGAGTTGTTATTCCCTATCGAATGTAACGATCTCCACTCACTAAATCAGCTTGTCGCAGACCTGTCAAGAGGGTACACTTTTGACTAATTATAGAACTTTCAAGTTGACTTGTCAGCCAACTCATCCCAGTGGACATCATCCCAGTTGATTCCATATCTATGCCACACAAGCCTCTAGGTTAATCTACTGGGTTTGTACCTTCAAGCCACATCAACACTTCCTCATCCAGTTTCATTAAAGGAAAACTCAGGCCACGCCAATGAAGAGTCTCCACGATTAGAATTCAGAGTGGTGCAAGGTTTTGTTGTATTTTCATCATAATTTTAATGCTTTCCTTCAATATATGTCATGGATTGACTAAGGGATATTGATCTTCCCTTAGATAATGCATTCGATGAGAGCCTTGACGACCATCATAAGAGTAAGTCGCAACATGACCATCATTTCCCTGAGATGGTTTTTTCGAGCATGGATTTGTCTCAGACGTCGTACAGACCTTAGAATCAATGTGAGTACATGGTACTCATGTTGATTCCTTGTTAAGGTGCCATATGGTTCTATCCCTCTTGAGCTTAAACCAAGGGGCAGGCCTTTCGAACCTAATTGCTTAAATGTTTTCCATAAAATACATTTTTTGGGAATTTGGTAGGTTCCTATAATACTATTGATTCCCCCATTATTATCGTCATTGTAGCCCTTATTATTATTATCTTTCTGCTACTGTCCCCATATTGTTATTATTGTGCCCCATAGAAGCCCACTATCATTATTTTTGTGCCCTTATATTATTATTTTTATGTCGGCTTTGATTATATTGTGACCCCTTAGACTCCTATATAAAGAAAGGAGGTTTTATCATTTTTATCATCCAATAATTGTTGATTTGTGTAATGTAAAGGAGGTTTCCCCTTCGAAGAGGCTGATTTTGAGGTCGTTGATTTATCTTTTCTTCTATTTTGTGAAATGGTTACATAACATTTGGTATCGGAGCCTTTGGATTCTAGGGTTTCGCTACTCCAAATAGGTCATTGTGGAATTTTCACTATAATTTTTTTTTACGATGTTTCAATAGCTGAAATCAAAACCCATTTGAATCACAATCATGATGAACCTTGGGTCCAAATTTCAGATCTTTTACCGCTGTATTTTCAGATATAGGATCCAAGGAAGTGAGGGTTTTTATAGGCTCCCAAATTATAACTCAAACAAGGGACCTGTTGAAAATCGCCATAACGTTCTCTCTGAGGATCAGATTAAAATTTTGTAAAACATTACATAAAGAGGATGGACTGTAGTTTTTTGTGTATTGGTTTTCAGTCCTAAGGTCAAAAAAGTGACACTTGTTAATTCGTACAAGTTCACTCTACTGAACTAGTCTGTAATCAGGCGATCGTCGGATATTTGGCATAACTCTTCCTTGGAGAATCCAATCTTGATTGGACTTGTGGGGTTGAAAAAAGGACTTTGAGGGCTCCAAAGGACATAATTGCAGACTTTGGAGATCCAAAATTATAGAGATAAAATATATTAAATATTGAGCTCCTACAAAGTGAGAAAAAGGTATGTATTTTTTTTTTTTTTAATTTTGCATAAGTTTGGTTGAAAAAATAGTTTGAAGGAATTCAAAGGGCATAGTCAAGCATTATTATCATTAATTGATGCTTGGAAGAAAGAAAATGGAAACACCTAGTAAGAAACCTAAAAGCTCTAGCACGACTCATGAAGAAGAGGAAGAAATGCAACATCATATATCAAAATTACGAGATGAAGTGCAACAAAATTCACTCTCACAAAAAGTAACATAAACTAAGATGGATGGTTTAAAGAAAGGCCTGGAAGCTAAGATGGATGGTTTAAAGAAATATGTGTAACCTAATATGTATGGTTTAAAGAAATGTGTGGAAGCTAAGATGAATGACGTGGAAGCTAAGATTGATGGTATAGAAGAAAAACTTAAAGGGAACATGGAAGATTTGAAGATAGATTTGACAAAGTTTCTACAAGAAGTTATTGCTAATGGTGAAAGGGTAGTAAGGACAATCATGATGAGAACAAAATAAATGTTAATCATGATTTCAGACTCTAACGTAAGATTGAAGGCACACTATGTTCCAAATATCAATATGAAAAAGTTTGATGGCAAGGATCTTGTAACATGGATACTACAAATGGAACAATATTTTGATCTCCATTATGTGAAAAACACACAAAAGGTATGCATTTCAACTTTATATTTGGAACCAAATCAGTTTGTATGGTACCAATGACTTTTCTCTTGTAAACAAATTGTCACTTGGGCAATTTTTACGAAAGAAATGATAGCACACAATGAGGATAGAAAAGAAACACCTTTTCTAGCCAATTGATAAGTCTCAAACAAAAGGGTCCAATTATGGAACACATTGAGGGCTTCAAAAAATTGAATATAAGCGCAAAAGATATTCTAGAGGAGCATATGATTGATTTTCTTGTAGGGACTTTAAAGGATAAAATCCAACATGAGATTTGCCTTTGGGAACCTGATTCATTAGAGAATGCATTCAGGTTGGCAAGAAAAGTGTAAAGAAAAATTATGGCAACAAGGAATCCTACCACTCACAACTATAAACATGGAAGTGTTATTGCCCCTAGCCTTCCACAACCTGCAAGGTTGACACCACAACAATTGGAAGAAATAAGAGAAAAAGGGCTTTGTTACAGTTGTGATAGAAAATACACTAAAGGTCATAAGTGTGTTGAGAAGAATTTATTTTACATATATTGTGAAGGGGAGGAAGAAAAGGAACAAGAAACATCAAAAGAAGAGGATATACACCAGGAACAAACCCTAGAGAAAGAAGAAATGAATCCGACCATATCTTGTAATGTATTAGCCAAAATTACCACTCCTCAAACTATCAATATAGAAGGACATGTCAATCAGAAAAAAATAATAGTGTTGATTGACTTGTGAAGTACCCATAATCTTATTCGTTTTAAGATAGCGAAGGAATTAAATTTCTTCCTATATCCAACACCATAGTGTCAAGTGATGGTTGCAAGTGGAGGAACCACAAATTGCTCTACAAAGTGCCATAATATCAAGCTATCCATGGGGGAATATGTATTGAATAGCCCAATGTTTTCCATTCGAATGTGTGGTGTTGATGTTGTACTAGGAGTCCAATGGCTACAATCCTTGGGTATAATAGCTTTTAATTTTCAGGAACATTTCATGAATTTTTTTCGGAAGGAAATGAAGTTGAATTAAGTGGTATCGCAAAGGAACTGGGAAGGACAATCAACTCGAATAGAATGACAAAGTTTGTAAAGAAAGAACAATGAGGCATAATTGCACAATTATGTTTGCTAGAGGTTCCCACACCGAAATCATCTATTTCTCCAAATCTCTAAAAAGCCTTGGACAATAATTTCAAGGTATTTGAGACTCCCAGAGGAATCCCACCTATTCCTGGTCCTGATCATTCTATTCATTTGATTCCAATAATAGCTCCTCCAAACGTTAGGCCTTATAGATATCCCTATGCCCAAAAGAGTGAAATTGAATGTATGGTTGCAAAAATGTTAAAGGCTGGTATAATTCGACCTATTGAAAGTTCTTTATCTGCTCCAGTAGTATTGGTGCACAAGAAAGATGGATCATGGTGCATGTGTCTATATTATAGGGAGATCAACAAGTTCACTATTAAAGGTAAATTTCCCATTCCTCTCATTCATGAATTATTGGATGAATTGCATTGATCAATTTGCTTCACCAAGTTGGATCTTCGTTCAGGATATCATCGAATTAGAGTGAACACAGAACACATTTTGAAAACAACATTTAGAACTCATGAGGGTCATTATGAATGTTTGATCATGCCCTCTGGCCTTACCAATGCACCTTGTAAATTTTAGGGTTTTATGAATTCCATTTTCAAACCCTTAGAAAATTTATGTTACTATTTTTTAATGATATACTAATCTAAAGCATGGAAGGATCATGTTCAACATGTTGACAGGGTGCTCAAACTATTGGAGGAAAAACAATTATACGCAAAAGGATCGAAATGTTTCATTGGAGTACACGAGGTGGAATATCTGGGTCATATTGTATCTCATGAAGGTGTTAAGGTAGACAATAGAAAAATTAAAGCCATTAAGGAATGGAAAATTCCCACATCCATATAGCGTTTGCGAGGATTTCTCATGTTGGCAGGGTATTATTGCAAGTTTGTTAAGAATTATTGGAGAATAGTAGCACCTCTAACAACACTATTAAAGAAAGATGCATTTTCATGGACTCTAGAAGCAACACAAGGCTTTGAAGGTCTTAAAGAGGAAATGTCCCAAGCACTTGTCTTAGCTACACTGGACATTACAAAAACCTTTATTGTGGAATGTGTTGCCTCAAGAAATGGAATTGATGTTGTCTTCATGGAAGAAGAAAGACCCATTGCTTTAGAAAGTCACCAAATCAAAGGAAAGTATCCACACAAAGCTATCTATGAGAAGGAAATGTTGGAAATACTACGTGCACTTAATAAATGGTGACCCTACCTAATGGGAAGACACTTCAAGGTAAAAACAGATCATAGTAGTCTTAAATACCTTTTAGAACAAAGATTATATTCATAAGAGCAACAAAAATGGGTTGCAAAGATGTTGGGTTATGAATTTGAAATCATCTACAAAAAAAAGAAAAGAAAATTTGTGGAAGATTCACTCTCAAGAAAGGATGAGGATTTGGAAGAAATTCCTTACACCATTTCTATTATCCAATCAGATTGGATAAATGAAGCAAGGGATGAACGGAAGAATGAAGAAGAAGTGTGGGAACTCATTCAAAAGTTACAACATTATCCCATTACATCTAATACATTTAGCTGGAAAAATGATTACTTAAGGTATAAAGATCTCTTATACCTATGTAAGAATTCTCAACTCAAACAAAAGATTCTTATGGAATTTAACACCTCTCCCTTAGGAGCGAACTTAGGGTTTTTTAAAAGCTTACTATAGGGTTAAGAAGGATTTGTTTTGGGATGGCCTTAAATAAGATATTCAAAATTTTGTTGCGGAATGTTTGGTTTGCCAACAAAATAAATTTGAAACAATTAATAGCCCAAGTCTATTGCAACCTTTATCCATTCCAAGCCAACGTTGGGAGGAGGTTTCAATGGATTTTATCACAGGTTTACCCAAGTCCGAATGAAAGAGTGTCATCATGATGGTAGTTCGCAAACTTACCAAGTATGCACACTTTTGTGCATTATCTCATCCATTTAAAGCTAGTACAGTTTCTATTGCATTTATTGAAATAATTCAAAAGCTACATGGAAACCCCAAGATTATTGTAAGAGATAGAGACCACATTTTCATTGGAAATTTTTGGACATAGTTATTTTCTTGCCTTGGTATTCAGTCAGCTCATAGCTCATCTTATCATTACCAATTTTGATGGGAAAACTAAGATAGTAAATAAATGTTTGGAAGGATATGTTCATTCCTTTGTATCTGATAAACATACACAATGGGTCAAATGGTTGACTGTGGCTGAATGGTGGTATAACATTTCATTCCATACTGTAGCAAAAATGACCCCATTTATGGCACTTTATGGATATCTTCCACCATCCATCACATCATATTTAAGATAAAATTATAAGATTTAAGCAGTGGAAGATCCATCGAGCATCAACAACAAGTTCTTCAACTCTTAAGGCATAACCTTACTTGGGTGCAAAATAGAATAAAACAATAGGAAAATCAACATCACAGAAAAAGAAGTTTTGATGTAGGATTTTGGTATTCCTATGACTACAACCATATAAAGGAATGTACCTCAAGAGAGCTAAGAAGGATAATAAATTATCACCAATGTATTATCATCCATACAAGGTGTTGCAAAAGATTGGTACTATGGCATACAAATTGGAGCTTCCTACAGCTTCCCGAGTGCATCTAGTTTTCCATGTTTCATGCTTAAAGAAGGTTATAGGTGACAACCTCCCAGTTCAAACAATATTTCCAAAACTTGAGGAGGAAGGAAAAATCATATCGAAACATGAAGTAGTCACAAAAACAAGAACTCGACAGATACAAAATCGATCAACTTCGGAGTATCTCATCAAGTGGAAGAACTTACTTGCTAAAGATTCCACATGGGAGGATGAGAATTTTATACAAAAGCATCTATAATTACTCAAGCATTGATGATAACACTTTTTTTAAGGATGAGGATGTTAGGTCCCTATAATATGAGTGATTCCCCCATTACTATTTTCATTGTAGTCCTTATTGTTATTTTTGTGCACCTATTGTCCCCATGTTGTTATTATTATGCCCCATAGAAGCCCACTAATGTTATTGTTGTGCTGTTATATTATTATTGTTATGCCAACTTTGATTATATTGTGACCCCTTAGACTCCTATATATAGAAAGGAGGTATTTTCATTTGCATCATCCAAGAATTCTTCATTTGTGTAACGTACAAGTGGTTGCCCCCTCGAAGAGGTTGATTTTGAAGTCGTTGATCTATTTTTTCTTCTCTTTTGTGAGCTGGTTACATAACAACATTGTGAAGCCAAATCCTCAGATATAAATCCAGTGCCATCAATATGTATTATAAGCTCTCCATTCAGGTAAACAAAACCTCCATTTGATTCTCATCCAAACATGTTATATCCGTCACATGAATAAAATGTAAATCTGAGATATCACCTCCAAAGGGAATGGAATTTGAAACAATCAATGCGGAAGATATAACGTACTTCTTCAAACTAGAAATACTATGTACATGCATAAAAATACATTGTTCCTAATGGAAATATTTGTTAAAAAGTTGTATATACTTCTTTCATCTACTTCTCCAAATGATTTGGTGCAAACAACAGAACACTTGACTAGTGATGACATGGGATTTTTCCTTTTTTCCTTACCACCATCCTTGATTAAGATCTATAGGGAGAAGGTAGGTCTAGGTCTTCATGAAAGTGTGGTAGGTGGTGTAGTTGGATTTGTGAGATAAGCCGCAAGGGCACCTATCAACTAAGGGAACTTAGGACAGTTAGGTAGCCAGTCTACATGGCTCATAATGTTAACATATAATGAGGAAGAAAACATCTATTCCTAGCAAATGTATATCAATAAATACAATATGTAAATAATGTATTTATCATTTTCTTATTTCGCAACACACAACAAAGTAGGCAAGTTCTAAATATGTATTTGTAATCTCTTTAAAAAGGCTATTAAGCCTCATAATAATACAAGTCAATGTTATTTTCCTTTATCTTATTGTGTGTATTATGGGTGATTCATTTGTTTCTAATTCGATTTTTGGGAAGATCCAGCTGAGAGATGATTCTCTCTAAGCCACACTTCTGATCAACTTCAAAGTGCTGTGATTAATGGCAATAGGCCCACCAAGTTAACTCATCAATTATTTCTTTCCCATTTAGAGAGATCTTACTTATTCTATATAATAATAATTCCATCTATGTTCAGTCTAAAGTAACCATATTCACTGTATTCTTCAAATCAAGGTACCTACAGTTGTCCAAAGGTGAGATCTAGTATGGTGGTGCCTTAGGTCTAAGTCATGAACAACTATTTTCCTATGAATGTAGAATGGTGAAGGTGTTGAAAGGGGTGAGAGGTATAAGAGGCTCTTTTATAATGCCAGTCAAGGTTAGTGAAACCAAGAATAAGATTTTTTTTATAAACAATAAATCACAGTAAATAAATGCACTAGATATAAAAAATGCAACATATTTTTACCTTACTTATCATATATTAAGATAACTAACCCAAGCATAGAACAACATAAAACTAGTATTCTCTCACCTCAATTAGTGTCATCAATTCTAAATTCTTCTCCCAACTTGACTACAATGTATTCTTGTTAAATTAATATCTATACAAGATAAAAATATTGCAATTCACTCAGAAGTTCCACTTCAATCCAAGTATTATAAAACATAAAATTAATAGTTATTGGAATGTAAAAATTAAATTTCTTCCTAGAGAAAGCAAGTTCCCAAATCTTCCAATGTATTAGATACAAAATTTCTTTGTCGTGTAATGTGAAATTGTAAATGATTTTAATGCTTGTAGTATTTTTGTTGAAGATATAAACTAAATATAAATTAAACATATAAGCAATGGGAAACAACACAAGATCACGACTACACATGTCCTTCATTTTTCTACTCAAGATATCAACCTCATTTCATCTTCTTACTAGATAGTGAGAATTAAAAACAAATAATATACCTTTGAATTATCGTTTCTCATACCTTCCATTTTTGGTAGTATGTTCTTTTCAATTTGAATAACTTTGTAAGTGTTAGCGCTCAAATCTACCTTAGGTTGAAATAAGGTAAAACTCAAGGCTACATCAAACCACGCTTAGCCTCATAGCTAGCCCTACGAGGACAGGAGAGGGCTCTCTCCGAGTCAATCTCGACAAAAGGTAATCAATGAGGTCGAGATGACTAAATTGATAACTAATTTTAGGCTAGGTATGAAGTACAAGGAGTTTGAAATTGAATTTTTGAAGTTTTGGTGAATTCAAGGGAAAAGCAATTTTGGGTGCGGGGATGAGGCACAGTTTTTGCAAAGGTCTACTTGGGGAAAGATAGGCGATTGTTTTGATGCCTTTAAAGTGAATGAATGGCTAGATTTGACTGGTGAGAAGTTAGGGAGAGAAAGAAACTTTCAAGGATTCTCGATAAACATATGAAAACATGGAAAATCAAACAAACTTAAAGACAGAGCATAAAAAATTATGGATTCTACCTTAACACTTCATTTGTTCAATTGCAGAAGATAAGAGAATGAAAGTGATACACATAGAAAACTTACAAATACTGAAAGAAGCACACCATCAACACATAAAGCCACATGAATCCAAAATAGTGTTGCAAAACCCTGGTCTTTCCTTTGCCAAAAATGCAGATAAAATATGTAGAATAGAGTGTCAAGCTATTCCCAAGAGTCCAACTTCTCCAACCTCTCAAAATGATTGAGAAATTACATCATATAGACCATCCTAACCCCTTTCCTTGCCTCTAGGGGTCGAGATCATCATCCTAGGAGCTGTTTCAACCAACTCTAAACAAAGCACTACAATCTAGGCAGTCAAAACAACTTGCCTCTATAAGGTAGGAAACCAATTCATTCATTAAATTTTCACTCTTTGGTGAATGAATCTTCTAGAACAACTAAGTGTCAAAATTACATCATGTTTAATCAATTACATCAATCTGGGTAAAAAATCACATCAAGAGGTGAAACTAGTCATAACTGGCTGAAATTCTGAGCTGGAAGGTGAAAATTTGACCAAAAATCTCTATGTGCCACGTGCCTGAGCTCTATGCATGGCACGCCTTTCAGCTTGATTTTGGGGCACTTCTCGGCATCCAAATTGAGCTCATGATAGCTTGTTCGAAATCCCTGGATGTCTACTTTCTAACCCAAGTAGAATTTTTCAATTTGGTGTCCATCTGCCCCTCCAAAAGCGCATTCTCCCAAGATTGCTTCATGTGTGTCAAAATAGGGGCAGTGAGGTCATTGTTTGCATGTTTTTTGACCTTTTGGGGACGCATAACTCACCCAAACTTCTTGTCCAAGTACCAAAATTCATGATTCTCCATGAAAAATCCAAAACTGCAAGCCATTTGTTATTTTTACCGCTCAATATTATGGGTCTCGCGCGGCACGCGGCGCACAGGGAGGCGCGCGACGCACTGGGCATGAGGCCCGCAACGCATAAAGCTTGGCATAGCGCCTTTTTTCAGGAGACTTTTGGAGGCCTTCCCGATGTTGGAATAAGATGAAGGATAGCTCATTGGAAAGGTATTTGACTCTACTTTCCATCCCAATTAGAAATTTTCATTTTGGAGTTCATTTACCTTGTCAGAAATCAAATCTCCCAGGACTGGTCAAAATGTGCCAAATGAGGCTGCCTCAAGGTAGAGTGCTGTTGCAGTCAACTTTTGAATGCCTTCCTCAACTTCAAATTGCGTTCATGATAGCTCATTGGAAAGATATTTTTTCTCGTTATCCTTTGACTCATCACAAAAGTTATTTGGCCAACCAAGCTAGGATAAAACTTGATTTTCCCAAGGTCACTCCAGAGGTGCATCAATTCTCCCGAGGCGATTGTATTTTTGACATTTCTCTAAAACCATGAAACCTGTGTAAAAAGTGAAGGAGGTTTTTCTTCCTTGGCCTGCCATGGACAAAAATGTCGCTCAGTGTTTCAAAATTCATCTTTTATTGCTCTGGAACATCTTTTGAGTGAAACTTATACCGATGTGTGAAACAAGGGATTTTGTCGAAATGAAGCGAAATGAAGGGGATAAGGGGCTTCTAAATTCTTGGGGAAATTTTTGGAAGTAGGGAGGGATGTTAGGAAGCAAGGGAAAGTGGAATATCAGAGATCGAGTAAGGGGAAGGGGTCCAAAAGGGAAAAACACAGGCCTAACCTAGAAAATTGCCAAGTTGTGGCAAGAAACTAGGGTTTGTGCAACAATGAGGGATTTGGGGGATCTTAGTGATGGAAAGTGTTTGATTAGGTATATTAAGGATAGGGGAAGGTGTATGAACATCTGGATACAAGTTTTTCTAATGATTTGGCCGTCCAAGAGAAATTGCCTTCAAAACCCTAGGAGAGGGAAATGACCTTACCTAGGTGCAACTGAAGCATGAACAAGGTGTGAAATGACCCAATGGAACTTGACATGATGATGAAAACCCTCTGAAT
>APFE031614512.1:159852-242874 GCA_000404065.3 Pinus taeda | reverse complement strand
ATGATGACAACCACATGCATACTAATGAAATATGTACAATCATGTGTAATGAGATTTCCAATGTAACCAATCCAATAGATGGCTACATACCAAATTTCTGCTCTCACTTTTCTCGAGCAGGCGGAATGATGTACATGTAGGCAACTCACAATAACCACTGAAAACAAGGCTTATGATAATGAACCAGGCAACATTTATCTTCTCTAATGCTTGCAAAAGGATTCCAAAGGGATCTTGATAATCCTAAAGCACTATCTTGTCTTGAGATCCAGCAACAAAAATACAAGTACTCCCTTCATTCTGATCTGAAATAACAATTGGTTTCCGAGGGATAGGAATGCACAGAGAAGTATGTGTTTTTGACATCTGAGTGTTAGATGTAGGTTCCTTGACCATGAGAAATCCTGGCATATTGTCTCTCTCAAGCGCATACTCCTCATTTTCATGGTCTAGGTCATTTTTAAACAAAAAAAAATCTTCAAGATTATCAAACATGACAGCCTTATCATCTTTGTGAAAGAAAATATTATCTGTTTGTTGATCGATAAAACTGATTACAAGACATCATCATTTACAAATGAGGAAGATATTTCACCAACACTTTCTTGACGATGCATGCACTACGAATCTGCTTTAGTTGGGGCTGTAACATGACCTTTCAAGAGTTGATCTATTTCATCTTCAGACAATGAAGACAATGCCTTTTGTTTTCCTCTTCTTAAACAATAATTATCTTCATATGACATCGCATTCAAACTATCATTTACCACCGAGTTATCAAAAGAAGATTTCTCACTTACATGAGCAAATATCGCATCTTGTTGTCCATGAAATGACCAGATTACCTCCTCATGAAGGCTTTGGTCAATAACTTTGTCTTCTTCATTCCAGATGATCTCAACAATGGAGCTCTCCTTCATGGGATTCAGAACAAGGTTGTCTTCATCATCACGATCTGAATCTATATTTGAAATGGCTGACTTGACTTTATCACATTCTGAAATTGGAACTTGACTTTCATGCATGTTGTCTTCTTCTATGGACAGATCTGGAATAAAACCTTCTCCTTCGTCATCTTCCACTGTACTTAGATCTTGATCCTGCTGCAAATTTTCTTGTGCATCTTGACAAGGATCCTCTAATTTGTCTTTATACTGCTGAAATGGGTTTTCATACAGGGCCTCAATAATCTCTTCATCCATGAAATTATCATCTTCATAATATTTCTCAAGGCTTTCAATAAAACTAGAAGCACGTTTGCAGCAATCATGAACTAAATTTAATGATGGACAAGATGCTTGATATCTTTCAATGAACAGGGCCTGAAAATCTTTTAAACAATAAATACAAGCAAGCGAAAAACTTTCATACCAAGATTGGGCTTCACCTTCCAGTGCGGCCAGGAATATCTTCATCAAGCAATCTTCAAGAAAATCAACCTTTGACTTGCAAATATGCATGTGAAATCTGACCAAATGTAAAGCAGCATCCTCCCTATCATCATCTTTAAACATAGGCAAATTCCTTAACCAATCTACCTTCGGAATTTTGTTTGGGAAACCTAGAATGTGATCCCGGCTCATGGGAGTGTATTGTATTGCAACCTGTTCCATCTTGAAAAGCTTAAAGCTACTGATCTTCCTGCAGTGAAGTCACCATGAAGCATTGATTTTTGGATTTTTCAGTGAATGGATTCGCCAGGTGAATGATCTCAGCCTTCTTATGTCTGATCGTTGTTCACCATCAACCATCAGATCTGAACTTGATACACGTATTGAGGAAATTTATAAGTTAAGTTTTACAATTACAAGCTACACCGGAGATCGACTGAAGCAACGTTTATCTACTATGCACTCGTAGAGCAATGTACAGTTTGAAGGCTACCTAGCGTGACTTTAGACTCCATCTGTAGCTATAAATTAAATAACACTAACAAGCAAACCAATTCTTCCCTAGTATGGTCGCCACTATGTTAGCGCTCAAATCTACCTTAGGCTAAAATAAGGTAAAACTCAAGGCTACATCAAACCACACTCAGCCTCGTAGCTAGCCCTACGAGGACAAGAGAGGGCTCTCTCCGAGTCAATCTTGGAAAAAGGTAATCAATGAGGTCGAGATGACTAAATTGATAACTAATTTTAGGCTAGGTATGAAGTAAAAGGAGTTTGAAATTGATTTTTTGAAGTTTTGTTGAATTCAAGGGAAAGGCAATTTTGGGTGCGGGGATGAGGCACAGTTTTTGCAGAGGTCTACTTGGGGCAAAATAGGTGATTCTTTTGATGCCTTTAAAGAGAATGAATGGCTAGATCTGACTGGTGGGAAGTTTGGGAGAGCAAGAAACTTTCATGGATTCTCCATAAACAGATGAAAACATGGAAAATCAAACAAACTTAAAGGGAGAGCATAGCAAATTATGGATTCTACCTTAACACTTCATTTGCTCAATTGCAGAAGATAAAAGAAGGAAAGTGATACACATAAACAACTTACAAATATTGAAAGAAACACACCATCAACACATAAAGCCACATGAATCCCAAATAGTGTTGCAAAACCCTGGTCTTTCCTTTGCCAAAAATATAGATAAAATATGTAGAATAGAGTGTCAAGCTATTCCCAAGAGTCCAACTTCTCCAACCTCTCAAAATGATTGCGAAATTACATCATATAGACCATCCTAACCCCTTTCCTTGCCTCTAGGGGTCGAGCTCATCATCCTAAGAGCTGTTTCAACCAACTCTAAACAAAGCACTACAATCTAGGAAGTCAAAACAACTTGCCTCTATAAGGTAGGAAACCAATTCTTTCATTAAATTTTCACTCTTTGGTGAATGAATCTTCTAGAACAAGTAACTAAGTGTCAAAATTACATCATGTTTAATCAATTACATCAAGGTGGGTCAAAAATCACATCAAGAGGTGAAACTAGTCATAACTGGCCGAAATTCTGAGCTGGAAGGTGAAAATTTGACCAAAAATCTTTATGCGCCGCACGCCTGAGCTCTATGCGTAGCGCACCTTTTAGCCTGATTGTGGGGCACTTCCCGGCATCCAAATTGAGCTCATGATAGCTCATTAGAAAGCCCTGGATGTCTACCTCCCAACCCAAGTGGAATGTTTCCATTTGGTATCCATTTTCCCCTCCAAAAGTGCATTCTCCCAAGACTGCTTCATGTGTGTCAAAATAGGGGTAGTGAGGTCATTTTTTGCATTTTTTTTAACCTTTTGGGGACCCATAACTCACCCAAACTTCTTGTCCAAGTACAAAAATTCATGATTCTCTAGGAAAAATCCAAAAGTGCAAACCGTTTGTGATTTGGACCTACCAATCTTATGGGTCGCGCGTGGTGCATGGCGCACAGGGAGGCGCTCGGCACACTGGGCTTGAGGCGTGCGATGCATAGAGCCTGGCGTAGTGCCTTTTTGTAGGAGACTTTTGGAGGCCTTATCAGTGTTAGAATCTGGTGTAGAATAGCTCGTTGGAAAGGGAATTAAGTCGAATTTCTAACCCGACTTGAATTTTGTAGTTTGGTGTTAATTTGCCTTGTCAAAAATCAAATCTCCCATGATTGGTCAAAATGTGCCAAATGAGGCTTCCTCAAGGCAGAGTGTTGTTGCAGTCAACTTTTGAATGCCTTCACCAACTCAAAATTGAGCTCATGAAAGCTCATTGGAAAGAGCATTTTGTCTAGTTATCTTTTGACTCATGAAGCAAGTTATTTGGCCACCCAAGCTAGGAGTAAACTTGATTTTCCCAAGGTCACTTCAGAGGTGCATCAATTCTCCCGAGGCGATTGTATTTTTGACATTTCTTTAAAACCATGACACCTGTGTAAAACGTGAAGGAGGTTTTTCTTCCTTGGCCTGTTGTGGACAAAAACCTCTCTCATGTTTTCAAAATTCATCTTTCATTTCTCTGGAACATCTTTTGAGCTAAACTTATCCCGATGTGTGAAACAAGGGATTTTGTCGAAATGAAGAAAAATGAAGGGGATAAGGGGCTTCTAATTTCTTGGGGACATTTTTGGAAATAGGGAGGGATGTTAGGAAGTAGGGGAAAGTGGAATCTTAGAGATCGAGTGAGGGGAAGGGGTCCAAAAGGGCAAAACACAGGCCTAACCTAGAAAATTGCCAAGTTGTGGCAAGAAACTAGGGTTTGTGCAAAAATGAGGAATTTTGGGGATCTTCGTGATGGGAAGTGTTTGATAAGGTATATTAAGGATTGGTAAAGGTTTATGAACATCAGGATACAAGTTTTTCTAATGATTTGACCGTCCAAGAGAGTTTGCCTTCAAAACCCTAGGAGAGGGAAATGACCTTACCTAGGCGCAATTGAAGCATGAACAAGGTGTGAAATGACCCAATGGAACTTGACATGATGATGAAAACCCTCTGAATAATGGTACACTCATCTTAATGGTGACATGGACCGACATTTGGACAATTTTTAAAAGAGTGAAAACAAACTGTAGACCTAATGCCTAGTGACCAAATTTTGCTTGAAGACTCACTGAAATGACAAAATTTGACCTTGACACTCTGAGACCACTTTGTAAGAGCATATTTGATCACTAGAGGAAGGTTGGAAAGACTGACATTAACAGTAAGTTGGAATTACCAGGATATAAAATAACTCCCTTTAATAAATAGAAGAAATGTCAAGTGATTTCAAAGATATACCACTCATATGACTAGAAATATGGTAAGTAGTGTAATGCACTATGTAGAACAAAAAAGGCATCAACTTGAAAGTAAATTATGTTGAATGCTAAATGCAATATTACCATTGAGTTATTTTCTTCCGATAGTTGTTCCACTTCAACATCCAAATCGATACTAGTTGTCTCACACATACTCATGAGACCAATGAGGAAAACATAGATCAAATTTGACAAAATATCAAATTTATTTGCATGAATAAATAATGATTAAAAGGACTTCAAAGCATTAATACTTGAATTAGGTCCTCTTGGTTTTGAGAATAAATTATTGGAGTAGTCTAATATTGGAGCAAGCCTCTCTCCATTTGATGAAGTAGCAGTTAAGTCAACATTTAATTTGAAGTTTATCTATTGGATCGAGGGGTTTTTGCTCCAATATTATCCAAATCCTAATTTATTCTCTATTGAATAAGGCCAACCAAGTTAAAGTGGACGCTCTCATGGCCCCTACCCCTCCCCCCCGCCCACATCTCTCAATTCCCTAGTACCCAAACTATCTACTATATAGGAAAAAGTTTAAAGAAAGACATTAAGTTACATAAAATAAGTAATAGAAAATATTCATTCAATCATTCATTCATAGATCCACAAAATATTTCGTCTCAATCAATTTTATCACAAAAAATATGTCTACATAATATGAAAGAATGTCTTGTACATAAAGAAACATATAAAAATTATTAATTAAAGTATAACATTCATTCATTCATTCGTTCATTCATTCACTAATCATAGACAAAAAATAATTTATCTCAATAAATTTTCATCTTGGTTGTCAAAGCTTGAATGTGGGCAGCCAAAGAGGTGTTTCTACAATCCAACATCACACCATCACTTGCGGGATCAAGAAAAAAAATTGAAAATCACAAACATATGTATGAGTGGATTCAGAATCATATGTTGTAATAGCAGATGTTAGAAGAGTAAGCCATTTCATCTTGCTTATTAGAGCTTCAAAGTGGACAACCAAAGAGGTGTTTCTACAACCAAATAGTACAACACTTATGGGATCAAGAAATAAAATTTAGAGCACAAACATAGTTAACAATGGACGAAAAAGCAAGTGTTGTAACAACAGATGTTATAGAAACATATGTTGTAACAAAGGATGCCATAACAATATGACAATGCTAAATATGTTGAAAATGTTGTAACAATTGATCGTGTAATACCCATTACTATTGAAAATGTTGAAACTGCTATAAAAGTTGAGGCTATAACAAATGGTACTATTGAAACTACTGAAACAGTGACCATTATAGTGGATCCTGTAAAAACGGATGTTACAGCAGTGTATGTTGTAACAACAGATGTTGTAACAAAAGATGGTGTAACAACAAATGTTGTAACAATAGATGTTGTAATAATAGATGTTATAACAATTGGGAGGGTAGAAAGCCATTTCAATTTGCTTGTCAAATATTCAAATTGGGAACCCAAAGAGGTTTTTATTCCACCAACCACTACACTATCACCTAGGGTGTTTTAACATTTTCTTGTTACATTGAAATTTTTAATATTTTGATTAAAATTTCAAAAAAAAAAAAAAATATTACACTTTGTAATAATTTGTGTGCAAATATATGATGTTGTAATATATTAATTTGTTTTATTTTAATAAATAAAATGTCAAATCTCCAAATACTAACTATCATTTGGTGATCGACGACTCTTATTGTATTGTTCCCAATGATTGCTTGACATTTAATGTGGGGGAAGTTATTTTTCCAAAACAACTCTTGCAACGTGGAAGCGACATATGAATTGTATGATGCTCCCACTCATTACTATTCTCGGCTTTTGGTAGTAAATATCACCTGCCCCAATTTTATTGAATGTTTTCCATTTAATTCTGAAGAAAACTCCGATGTTGAATACAAAGGAAAAGTGTGAAAATATTCTAGTGTAAATAAATAAATTCTACATAAAATTTTCTATTATGTAAGAGAGAGGTCTTCCATCATTTAAGAATTCATATGTCCAAATGGTAACAAAGGACGAATATGACACATTATTGAAGAGAGAGGTAGGGAACAAGACAAAGTTTATTGGATTCAAGGGAGAGATTAGCAGTCATAATCTACTTCAAATATTAGATGATGGGCTTAGGCTGGAAGGAGTTGAAGGAATAACACAATTATCAGTCTTTGGAGATTGCCTTATTAGCATACAAAAATGTATTAAATGGTCTCAAAATAAGGACCCTGAACCAAACCCAACTATGAAAAGGATATATTTATTATTGGAAAAATTTTAAAACATAAAATTTTATCATATTAAAAGGGAAAATAATATGTAAGTGGATGAACAAGATAATTAGATTGTCATCCCTGAGCAATGTGAACTTAGGGAGGACAAGAAAGCATCTTCCAAATGTCACATCCCTTGAAAAATTATAAATGGAAAAGGATTGAAGAATATGAAGAAGGGCGAAATATCTAATAGGATGGTTAATTACCTAATTTACTGCTTGGCACATCGTTTTGTAGTGGAATTCCTGGTCATAAGCTAGATCCATCAATCTTACGATGGATAATTAAGAGGACTTAAGACATGATTAAGAAGACGTATGAGTTAATAAGCCAATATTTAAGGTAGAGAGGCAGCGAAGGAATTGTGTTCTCTGAGCTACAGGAGGATTACCTCAGGTCGATCATGTAGGAACTCATCTCAGAGTAAGAAGAAATGAAAATTAATTTGGTTATATGGAGTGCACTACCAAAGAGTATTAAAAATGAAGGGACCTCTTGCACTGTCAATCTGGAGCTAATTTTCGCTATTAGTATATGGTTATGGAGGACATATGCATTATAGATTTTTTCATGTACTCACTATGTATAATAAATGGCTTCTCCATCTAGCAATGGTGTCCAAGACTCTTTTGAGGATTCCCTTCGTGTGTTGAGGCATGAAGTGGAGGAAATTATTTATTGGGTTGAGGGAAAATTCTATCTAAAACCCGATCTCACTTTACCCTCATTTTTGGGTCAACTACAATGTTGTGTGTGGAGCATGATTGTTCAGAGGTCTTTGTTTCAGCCGGATGTATACCCTAGGAAGTTTGTACACCCCTCCACGTGGGGGGGACTTGTTCCCCCCGCGGGGGTCTGGGGGCCAGCCAAAAACAGATGTAAATTTGCCTTGTAAAAGTATAGTAATTTCTAGTCAATCTGGGCCGTTCATTAGGCTGATGATCTGACGGTATAACTTATGTTCAGTTTATGGTTTTTTTCCCTAGAAGGCGACCTCTCTCTTTGTATTAGGGAATTGTATTTGAGGCTGATATTGATGTGTATTCTATGAGTGTGAGAGGAAAACAGAGAGGTGAGATTGTGAGAGAAAACAAAGGATATTACAGTGGATTTGCGGTAGGTTGTATCTCTTCATTTTGCTGGATAATAGAAAGGAAGGACTGGTTGTTCAGGGTGGACGTAACTCAAACTGGGTGAACCATGTATATCTTTGTCTCTCTTGTTTTATGTGTTTTCTGTGTTTATATTTCTACAATATTTTATGTGTTCTATTGCTCCTTAATATATAATTTTCTAACACACAGGGCCTGAGGAAAGACGTGTAGAATGTTCAAGTAGAAATGGAGGTGATCATGTCAAAGATACTAAATCTCAAGCGAAAGGTGGAGAATTTAGAAGAGAAGGTGGAGATTGCAGCTGCATCAGATTTGAAGGAAGTGTTTGGCATCAAGGAAGAAGGCGACAATGAACCATTACACAATAGCAACGGAGCCCCCCCTTTGGAGTTCATATTATTATTGGAGATATAGCAAGAGGCTGAGTAGCATGAACCTAAGGATGTCAAAAACTATGGGGAATTAGAAGCGACTGATATTGAAGAAATCATACAACATGAGTTAGAAGAAATTGATTAGCTAACATATAGAAATAGTTTTTTATGTTATGCAAACACGTAAATATTAATGTGGGTTTTTGGTGAATGTATAGGGAAAATGATGTAGAATATCTAGAGAAAAATAACTATGAAATCTCACTACCTTTGGTTGGGGCATTTTTGGGGGAATGTGGAACTGTTGTTACTTTTGAATGTAATGGCTCTAGCAAGAATCTAGATTGTTGAATAGAAATATAATTGTTCCTTTAAAAGAAAAGGAGAATACTTTGAATGTAAATAATTTAAGAGAGAGGATATTTTTTAAATCAATCTATATATACATTATTTTGAATAAGAAAGGGTGATACCTACAAAATGTTTTTGTAATATTGTTGTAATATTTTCAACTTGGATATAATCAAAGGCTTTTGGTTTTTGTTCATGACAACAATTGTGTACTTATGAGTTATTCTTGTAATTTCATAGTATGTTTCTATGTATATTTGAGAATAGTATAGGACACTGGGAAGGTCTAGATTGAGAATTAACCACCTTAGCATCCACCTACAAAGTTATGTTCACTCTTGAGCTAGAAATTGAACAATATGTTTAATTTATTGCCCAAAAACCTTTAGATTTTTGTTTCTATGTTTCACTTGGACATATTTTTGTTGACTATAGAGTTTCATATATATGTCTCTACTATTATTAGATGAATAAATGTTCAGGAGAATGTTTCGCCTTCTAAATTTATCTCGATTCCTATTTCAATTCTTCTGAATTCCTTACATTGATACTTTGGCTCAACTTCTTAGTTGAGGACTATCTATAAAGATACAACATGGGGGATCAAGAAACAAAATTGAGAAGCACAAACATAGGCAATAATAGGAGTTGTAACAAGAAATGCAATAACAACATGTCAATATTAAATCTATTGAAAATGTTGTAACAATTGACGTTGTAACACTAATTACTATTGAAAATTCTTAAGTTGTTGTAAACTTTGATGCTATAACAACTGTTACTATTGAAACTACTAAACAATGACCATTATATTAGATCTTCTAATAACAGATGTTGTAACAATGGACATTATAATAGCATATGTTGTAACAATAGATGTTGTAACAACAGATGTTGTAACAACAAAAGTTGTAATAGCAGATGTTATAACAATTGACTGGGTAGAAATCCATTTCATGTTGCTTGTCAAAGCTTGAAAGTCAACAGCCAAAGAGATGTTTTTTCCACCCAACACTACAACAATGCTTGGGTTATTAAGAAAACAAATTGAGAAGGACAAATGTAGGTAACAATGGATTGAGAAGAAAATGTTGTATCAATAGATGTTCTTATAGTAGATGTTGTAACAAAAAATTCCATGATAGATGTTGTAACAACAATCCATTTCATCTTTCTTGTCAAAGCTTGAAAGTGCGTATCAAAAGAGGAATTCGTTACTAAATTTTCATTTATGTTATTCTTCTTCTGAGACCTATGTAAAAAAGTTGTTGGTTTCTTTCATAAAAACATTTATCGATGTTGTGTGAATAGTTGTGATACCTATGACTCTTATCTAAGAAACCTTAATGAAGCATTATGTAGTCTATGAACCTTATTTCTTTAATTTATTTCTCTCTTTTCTAGATCTAATGCATATGATTTTCTTACCCCTATGCTTTAAACCTAAAAAATTTTTATGGTCTTCTCTTCATACTACAATGCCAATTTTAAAGGGTGTAATCACATATAAGTAGGCTAGTTGAATTTATTCATTAATTTCTCAACAAACTACTTCACATTTCATTTATAGGTTTATCACCACATTACCCACTTGTCTATTTGTTTTAGGATTACTAAGGGTCTGATAGAGCTGGAATAGTTAGCGGACTTTTGTTGTAGTCTAGAATGTAGGAATAATTTTGTTTTGGAAAATAATCAAGTTTTGTGCTAACCATACTCCCCGTAGGACCAGAAAAGGAAGTGTCCTATAGCATTTCAAGTCCTTACTTTCAAACTAGACCTTCAAAGTTAAAATAGGCTACAACACATTCCTACATAATAAATGTTCCTATTATAATAGTCATGCACCTACATCTCTACTAAATTACTTCAATATATATATCACTACAAAATAAATCGTTTAGACCTCAATACTCCCTTCATTCTACCATATGGAAAATTATTTCTAAGACAAGAGCTAAGACTCAACATCATCCCTAATGTTAGCAGTCATTTTTATTCCGTCTCTAGGGTTTACATCACAAACTCTAGGTCTTCCTATATTATATATCACAAGAACTAATAACTCTCCATAAAAATTATATAGATGGAATAATGAGTACGGCGTAGACAAAGACATTCTCTTCCCTCTATGAAGAGTAGTTGAGGTAGGCCAACATTGGTAAAGTGGACTAATTACACAAGAAATTTAATTTAATGCACAAGATAAGGTCTCCAAGTGAATTTTTCTTTCTATTAGGTATACACGTCAAGAGACCAATCCTCAAGTGGTGCACTAACTAAGAATGAGTTTCAAGTGTCCAATCCTCTGCTTCATAAGGCTTCTTAGTTTCCACGACAATCATCACATTCTCCTCAACACATGTATCTTGGATCCATAATCAATCCCATGTAATGTGCTCTCAACCCAAGCATCTATAATCAAAACCATGTTATGTGCTCTCAACCAAAGCATCTATAATCAAACCCATGTAGTATGTTTTGTTGTATAAGAGTTATGTATTACATGGTGTTGCATCCCTCCTCTGGCCTAGGGTTTGGCAAAGGACTTGATAAATCCATGATTGGATATTGATTTCAAAGGACTTGTTCATAGTGAAAGTTTGGTGAGTTATAAGGGTGTTATGACTAATGGGAGCACAAAAGAACTCAAGCTACACATAAATAAACAAATCAACACAATAAATGCAAATTGACATATGAACATAACAATATCAAAGTAAGTTATTGAACTTCAACTAATGATACCTCATTCTCATCCAAATAACAAAATCGTACCACTTTCTTTATTGTATCATATTGAACTCCAATTGTTATAGATAATGGCCATATTGTTTCTCCTATCAAAACATGGTAGATGGACAAGTTAAAGTAATTAATATCTAATCATTTTCCTTTTTGTACAAAATTTGAAAAAAATTGTAATTTCAAATATTAAATATACTTACAAATTTTCATGTTAAGGCTTCTAAATATGTTTGGACACTATGATGTGTGGCATGATATTTGGCAACCCTGGCATACAAGGCCTTGTCCTGAAACATACACTAATTCAATTTAACTATGCACCACTAAAATATAAAAATAACTTAATGAATTTGAATTAATATTATGACCAAGTTTAAATACCTCCATGCTCTCCTCATTGGACTTCCTCTATGCATCTGCTTTATCATATGCTTTCATGAGCTTCTTCCGTACTTTCACTCTTACATCAATTTTATTTCTTTTGGCACTTAGCTTGGGAGGAATCTTTTTTTATCCTTTTATTTTGGTTGCAACAAAATCTCTTGTAGTTTTGAGTCATTTATTTTTACTTTCTTTACTAACCAACCTGTCCCAAATTCAGTCTGCATGTCTTGGATGAATTCCTTTTAAAGGTGCATGGGTATCTTCAATAATGGAAGATGTAGATGTTATTTGAAGCATTGAAGGCGTGATTCGTTCAACCTATGATTGAACACTTTCTCGACATTTTTCATTCTGATTTCCCTAGAGACAACATCATATTCTACCATGGTTTTCTATGTACCAATGCAAGATGCATAAGTACCTAAGCTGGTGGTGGAATAAATTTGTGTCTCAGGAGTGGATGGGACATGGAATGTATTTTTTCTTTGTTTCACAATCTTATAGGTTATTGTGATTTAATTTTTTTCTAGATCATTTTATCGATCCAAGGGTTGATGGGGAATCAATCAATTCCCTTTGACAGGGTTGCTTTGGTTGGTCTATTTCAGTGCCTTTAGTATTTTCTTCCATGCATTTGGAAAGCATGGAGAAGTCCATACATTCTAGATTATTCACTCCTTATACCTTGAATATAGAAGCCATTGTATCTTTCAGTTTTTCACTCTCATGTCTCTATATATGTACGATACAATTTTTCTTTTAAAATTAGGAATAAAATATTCAACCCCAATTTTTATTTTTAGAAGTCCTAGTTACCGGGTGCAAGCCTTGGAAGTGATTATTGACACTATGTGTTCATTTCACTAGTTTGAATCCCATTTCTTCACTCATATGAGCATCACTCGATGCAATGAATGCTAAGTGGACTACTCAAAACTCATGAGAAATTAGTTAGTTGTGACTATGTCTCATGTAGATGGTCATAGATGAATGACTTACTTAACGCAATTGAATCCCAAAAAAATGATATCTAATATAATGCACTATGAAAGCCCCTTAATACATAAATACAAAAGAGTGAAGTGATCTCTACTTGAATGGTTCATGAGGCACAATACTTGTTAAGGCTTCGCAAATGGGGTACGAAGCTAAGTGCACTTTATCATGGGGAAAAATTCACAGTTAAGCATGCTTGAGCTAGATGAGATCTAGGATGGGTGACCTCGTGGGAAGTCTTGGTTACTACGTGCAAGCCCCAGAAGTGATGATTGGCGCTATGTGATTAATTTCACTAGTTCCAATCCCACTTCTTCACCCCTGTGAGCAACACTTGATGCAATGAGTGCTAAGTGGAATATTCAAAAATCATGATAAATTAGTAAGATATGACTACCTCTCATGGAAACTGTCATAGATGAATGACTTACTTAACATAGTTGAATTCCAAAAAAAAATGATATCTAATATAATGCACTACGAAAGCCCCTCAATACTTAAACCCAAATTTCTTATTTTATAATTTTGAAACTAAAAACTAAAAACTACAATTCAAATAAGAAATGGAAACATGTGAAAATATATAAATATAGTAGGAAATACCTCATTCTCACAAGAATCAGATCCCATTGCTCATTTCCCTCTTTTACTGCTTGACATTTTGTGGCATCCTAGGGCGATTATTTTTCCTCGACAGTGTCCAAAATACTTGATCCCTACATTTTTTTTCCATTCCCTCTAATAGTTTCGAACAAAATTAGTGCAAAATGGATGGACAAGGGTTTGATTTTCATCTCTGGTAGGGGGAGAATGATATGCTAAATTTATTTTGTGACTTCTAGAGGTCGAATGACACCCATAAATGATTTTTTATTTTATTTTATTGAAATCCACAATAGGGGAGGAGAGGTCCATCATCATCTCTTCCCACCGTCAATAAAGATACAATCGATTAGTTATTTTCTTTCATAGGCTCAATGCATTGCTCCAACCGTCATCTACTCCAACTTCACACAAAACTTCACATCTCCCTCAATTTGCAATTGGTGAGTATTAGAACAAAAATATGGTGACTGTACTACATTGTTTTGGTTGAATAGTTGGGATACACAATATATTTATCCATTGTATGTGCCAATTATAGAGTGGCAAAGTGTTTTTTTTAATTTTCGATTTGGTCTATTCATTGTCATCTTTGAATTTTGCAACGTTGATGTGGGAGGCTTCCATGCTATTGTCATTTTTTATGAGGTTTAAATGAATACCAATATTGGATGTGCAATGTGCATAGGCACATGGGATAAGATGAAATTTTGGTTGATGTAAATCCCTATAAATGGTGTTTTGACCCTGCAATGAAGTGTGTTTTATATCATGTTTTCCTAGCACACTAATGAATTTGGTGTGATTACAAAATTTCTAATTTTATTTTAATATAAAATTACTCATAATCTAAAAATACACTATAATAGTCACATACACACATTTTCATCTTTAAAGGTTGTGTTTCTTAGTGATTATGTATACATGTTACACAAACATTTTCGATCTCACCACTCACTCTTTACTCCTTTATAGAGTTGATGGTGCCATTGAAATTTTGTCTCATCCAGAAGTTATCTTATACTAATTATTATATTATATATTGATTTCTTTTAGAATGATTAAAAATGAAAATTTGAAAATAGTATATTCTCTAACATATAGGGTCAAAGGATTTTTTTTTAAATATACAAAAATACATATAATTTGTAGTTTAAAATTATGGATGAAGGGTTTGAATTAAGTTAAACAAAATCATAAAAAAAATAAAAAGTAGTCCAATAGTTTTCATAATCCTCATCTAATATTTATAAGAAGTGTTTCATGTCACCATATTGGGAGTAGAAATTAATAAAAAGGGTATATATTCAAAATAGGGACATTTTAGTTAGAAAGGTACAATGAAAACTGGTACGTTTAGAAAATTGGATAGAGAATTTACGAAGTGCATAGATGTTATGTGACTAATGTCATTGTTGTGTATTACAGGATCTAGAGGAGGCCATGGGTAGAGGACATGGATGATGTAGGCCTACTAAATAAATGAAAGGAAGGTGGGTGGCCATAGATATAGAAATATAATCTATAGATACAATAAAGATAAGGAGACAAACCAACCTCAACGAAAGGAGGATGGTACTTATAAGTTCACAAATGCTACAACATAGATGAGATAAAGTTATATAAAATATTTTATTTCTTTTTTCAAATCAAAAACATGATATTGATATGTCAAATATATGAGCAAAGTGAGGCTTTGTGTTGGATAGCTTATTGGTTGAAATTATATATATTCTTGTACTAAATATCATTGACTATGTTATAGTATAGGGGAAAGACGAGGAAATGGAAACATATCGTGTCATATTAAATAAGGAAACAATATATGTGACAAGATATCATATAATTATCAAACTTTGACTTAACTTAGGAAGCATTTTGTGATATGTCCATCCTTTTTCATAGTAATATTAGAATATATTGTGTATTTTCCATCCTTGAAAGGAATTAATGCATGTTCTTAATATTTCATATGGAGGTTGGAACATGTGCATAACCTATGTAAGCCCCAAGGTATAGCTCAGTTGGTTGAGTTCCCATTACTAAGTATCTTGCCAATGGGGAGGTCATCAGATAAAATCTCCTCGATTCCCTTGAGGTTAGGCTTTGCTAGTTTATTCGGTAGGTATATCCCTTCAGGTTGATCTACCTAGATTTTCCAGTGGATGTAGTGACCACTTAGTTTTTGTGAACCACATTAAAAAAATGGTGCACAACCTAAATTTTCAACTAGAAAAAGAAAAAAACATATATACGTGGGCATGGACCTAAAATTTTTATATCATGAAGAACACAATGGGTGGAAGAGGATATGAGAATGGAGAACTCAAATGCAACAAATAATTACAGTGAAGAAGAGGTTGGTTGAAACTATAGTACATGGGATGGGATTTGTTAAATGATATTTGATTATATTTCTTTGAAATTGATACATTTATGTTTTATTCAATCCTTTCCAAACATTAAATAGTGGTTGTTTTTGTCAATATGTAGAAGATGATGATAAAATAATGACTACTAGTACCTAACTTGATCCAGCTCATCTATTAAGATTTGGATGGGTTGATCCAAACCATTCTTTAAACCATACTAGGGCGAAAAGAGCATATTTAAAGAGAACTTTACCACTTGATAAATTTGAACAGCTAATTAGATTCACTTACACTGATGATTGTATTATGCTACTAGCTAACAACCTTAATGATCATGAACATCATGACAATGAAAATGCAATGCATGAAGAAGGATTAAATGAGATGATTGTTGGTGTTCATATATGAATTACAAGATTCACCCATCCCCATATTAATTGTCAATTTAGAGCTTGTTTGGTTATTTCAAGGTTGTCATGAAAAGTCGATGCAGGCAACTGTCTCCCTAACCAACATTGAGCGTTCAATCAACAATATAAAAATGTGTAACAACATGGAATAAGAACAACAACAGATTAGGATTCACAGCAACACAAACTTAATGATCGATTACAACGTTAAAGAAATAATCATACAAAAACTAAATCTACACATACCACTAGTACAAGAGCACATGATCAGGAGAGTGGTCCCAACTCTCCAATCAATGTTGTGGTGAAGGATTGAAGAGTAGTTAATAGTCAAAAGATGAGGATTGCATTAACCAGAAGGAAACTATAGAAGTTTGTTGGTACATTCTTATAACTCTAGTGTCTCCAATTGTCTCTTTTCTCCCTTTTTAACCTTAATTATACATTTCAATATTACAAGAATGGTATCAATGATTTTCATAGATTACAACAGTTGTCTGCCTACAAATACACAATGCTCATTTGAGAAAAAACAAATACCAAGATAGCAAATGCATTGGTCCAAAAGAATCACATTGGTTTAACAATGTTACGACCAACATAATGAGATTAACACTACCAAATCATTAATAAACATACACTAAATGGTAGCCTGATGATCATCATCCTTTCGAATCTGCAAGGAAACGTGGGTTAACAATTGACATAAGAAACGTTCCCCTTGGACTATCCTTCATAGATTAATGTTTCATAATGACATGAAAAAAATATATACCTTCATTGCTCAAGATGTAAGTTAACCTCCCAAACACATCAAATAGGTGAAGGAAAGCGATAAAAGGTCGGTAAAAAGTAGAAAATTTAGCAAGCAACATCTCCCCCCAACTAGCTTTTCTGTATGTCCTCATGTAGCTCACTATCTATGCAGGTTTGGGTTGGAACCTCTCTGATTAGAATGAAGCTATGCAAGGCCGTATCTCACAGCCATATCTATCCTGGGGAGTTTGAAACCATTCGATCGAATGGTATCCTTCCACAAATCCTCTTCTGCCACATAAGTCGGTGTGTATTTCTCAAAAGGAAACCAAATAATGTGGAATTGAAATCTCATCCCTATCCACCAGACCCCACAATGTCATATGCATGTGATATAATGTGGAGTTCTCTTCAAATCCATGGTAAAATTGGGGGCCCCAAAAGGTTCTCTCACACGAACTGCTAATGATGATAACATCCAGTGCTTCTGACAAGTATCGTGGGCATCCTCCTGACAAGTGAATATTTTCTTCATACACTGGTCAGTACATCACTTTTTTGTTATCAACATCGGCTCCTTTCGCCCTTCTACTTGCAGAAATGTTTGATGTCTATTATAAATATCTGTTGATTGACAATGTTCCATTTTGACCACAAGTGTTGATTTGCTTGAGTTTCTTTGAACGTGTCGAAGGCCTTTTTCCACTTGACCAAATTAATCATGAAGGATGTGAATGCTCTCAGCTGAATGTCTCCCATATATGGTATTGGATTG
The DNA here is from genome assembly GCA_000404065.3 of Pinus taeda. Lineage (NCBI taxonomy): Eukaryota > Viridiplantae > Streptophyta > Pinopsida > Pinales > Pinaceae > Pinus > Pinus taeda. Next base: position 225,017 of record APFE031614512.1, on the reverse strand, counting down.
AATAACTAATCATTCTTTAGGATGTAATTATGAATATAAAGTTCACACATCAAGTGTTGGTTCAGTAGATTGTGAGCTCTCAGGATTCGTAGGAACTGCATAAGGTCTTCTATGTCATGGCTAATTTCCTGGTGGATACTTTCTAGACATAGAAATAGATATTTCTCATGAAGAAATAAAGAATAGAAGTTAGAATGATGTAGGAATGTCATTACCTACTGCGTTAGGGTGAACATTTCATCCTTGTTAGCTTTTAGTAACTGAACTTGCCCTTGTAATTATTCAATCTTTGTATGTTGTTTTTCCTATTTCTTTTTAGCTTTTTCTATTAGTGTGACATAATCAACCACCAATTTTGATGCTTGTTCCCAAATTCCTTTCAATTCTTTTTGGTGTTCTTCCAAAGAGATAAATCCCTCCTCAAGACGATAAGCAAGGGTTTTCCATTTCTGAATTTTTGCAGTTAGGAGAAATTCTCGAGACTCAATCAAAAGTAGAAATAACTCAGCCTGTGCAGCTATCAAGGTCATCAGCGTATCTTTAGTTTGTACTGTTACCAAAGCTATTTTAGCTCTTGGGGTCATGGTAGCTTGGTTGACATTCCTCTTTTTCCTTCTAACTCATCTCTACAAGCATAGTTCCTGTCTCCTCCACTTAGTAATTTCCATTTATAATTTCATATTCACCCTAAACAGTGACCGATGCTAGTCCTAGATGGGGACCTTCCTTTTTCCACATTGTTCAACAAATTCCTGTTTAAAAATGACCTCCATTGGTCTCATAGTTAGTGTTGGGTTTGAAGGATTGACACCAATGAACTTATCACCCAGTTCCTATTTTACTCTTATTTGCTCCACTTCTTAAACAGCTTGGGAGATGGCTTTAGTTCTTTCTTCTACGTGTCCCAATACCTCCACATTTCCTCCAAATGGATGAAGAACCGTTGCAAGTTCCTGAATAGTAGTATCATCGACATTTTCTTTCTGTAGCAATTTTGTTGCCTTGTTTTCTCCTTCCACTTTCTCAGGAATCAATTATGGCTGTTGCGGGTTAGTACCAATAGCCATGTCTCTTTCCAACTACTGAAGGGTTGACACTAGTTCTTGTGGAGTAGTGTCAACAATATCCATTTCCTCAATTAACTCACCAATCAACACTAGTTCTCGTGGATCAGTGTAAACAAAAACTTCCTCAATTTTGTCACCAATGGACACGGGTTCTTATGTAACACTGTTGACAAACATTTCTCCAATTTTCCAACTAGTCAAAACTGGTTCTTGTATGATAGTACTAGAAATAATTTCTTACTCCATCTCTCCAATAGTTGACATTGGTTCTTGTGTAACAATGTCAAGGGTATCTTCCTCTCCCATTGGCTCAATTGTTGGCACTAGTTCTTGTGGAGCAGTGTCAATAGTGGTGCTTCCTCTCGTAATTACTCCTGCAAAATTTAATACTAGAGGAGAGATTCTTTCTCTTACTATGCGGGTAGGTGAGTGGAATTTCCTTGCCCCTTTTGGCAGGGAAGTGAGGAGTAGAAAATGAGGAGAAACTTCCTTAATTTCCATTCTTCCAATGCCTTCTGCCTCAGCTTCTAAAATCTCATCTATACCCCCTGTAACAGTTGGATGTTTTGTCATTTCTTCCCTTCCTTCCCATTCTTCTTCCATCTCTTGTTCCCCAATCTCCCCCAATTGTTCGAAATTTGATGTTGGATCTTGTGGAGTAGCATCAACTTTGGCTTCTTCCTCTATCAAAAATTATTCCTCAACCCTTGATGGCATCATAGTCGCAAGCTCTTCTTCTGCTAGTTCAACAAATTGTGGCCAAGTTGTAGGGGTCTATAATAGGGCATGCACCCCCAACATCCTAACAAGTCCATGGTTTGTGAGGACTTCCAATGATTGGTGCAACCGACATGTAGACGGCGCCATTAATTGGAGACTGTTCCAAAGGAAAAATGAAATATACAGAGAATGAAATCGATGGAACTGAAGACATGCTAGAAGAATAAAATGATATTTAAACAGACTAGAAAGTTGACCTTCATAGGTAATGTATCACATAATGATGTATGAAACCACGGCCCATGCATGCATGATCCAGGTGGCTCCAGACACATGCAGAAGACCAGATGACTTAGAAGGGGTCAAAATTCAAAGTGGTCAGATTTCTCCCAAACCAACACCAGATCGAAATTCTTGTCGCCTTGATTCCAACGATGTGAACAACACTCAAATCCAAGCTCGTATGAGGGAAATAGGGCCAGTAAAGTTTGTGATCAAAGTTAGGCAGTGGGTCAGGTTTAAGTGTCCTCAAAATTCACCATCAACTGGCGTGGGAACTTAGCTCCTGAGAGTAGCTGAAATTGTTTCCTTTAATTTGTCTAATACCCTTTATGTTAAACAAAATAAAAAAATGCCTATTTTTGTAAAAAAAAAAAAAAAAAAACAAGTTAAAAATATTAAAAATGTGGCGGGTCATGAACCCCACCACCTCCATCAGACCCCTAACATTAAAATGAATTTTTAATTAAATATGGGTTGGTGGCCATGACCCCACCAAACCCCCAACCACCATATGGCAATGACCATATAAAAACACATATAAATATATGGGGTGGGCGGGACACCTCTAGTGGACCCGGCCCACATCCAACCACTATACACCATGTGTTAGCAACTCTAGAGGTGGCGAGGCTTGAACTTGCCCGGCCACTCTAGCTAGCCCACCACCCAGGCGCCTCCACTCAAATGGTCAAACCAAAACTGCACGGTAATATATATAAACATTACCAAATATAAAATGCGCCCATCGAAACCATTTCACACTAAATATTAATCTGTGATGTATATTATTGGTGGGGGCGGGATTTGATCCCTCGAGTACCCACCTTTGGTGACAACGCCCAACTGTTCCACCATGTGGGGCTCATGGAAAAATCCCCACCCATTTATGCAAAAAAACCTTTCAATTCATTTACACGAGGGAGAAGAATGAGAACGGGGAGAGAATGAATGCATTGAATGAGGAATGGAGGTGCCGTGAATAGAGTTCCATGTAGTGGAACCATGATTTTCAGAGCTAAGGTGGAACCATGATGACACGCATTTTGAGACAAAACTTTTTTAGAGAATCTTAAGATGCCAAAAAGATTCCCTGGGAAGTAAAATTTCTTTTTTTCCAGAATGTCATCAAGTTTACATTCATTTTTCTTAGGTTTTCACAAGGAATGCAATGGCGAGGTTGGATTCATATCTTGAGCAACAAATATTTAGATATCCAGTGGAGGAAAATCTTCAAGAATCTTGACAAAATCTCCCAAATTCCTTGGTGGCTGAAATTTCCCATATCCAGAATGCAGCCAACTTTATACTCATTCTTCTGAGAATTTCACAAGGATCTCAATGGCGAGATCAGTTTTTTGATTTGAGTTGCAGATCTCTAGTCAACCTGGATAAGGAAATCTTTGGAGAATCACGAGTAGATTCCTACAGGCCCAGATTTTGCCGATGTCACAATTCATAAAATGGATAGTTGATTTTATACCTCTCGATGACACAAATTCAGTAGTGCAGTGTATTTCTATAATTTACCCTTCTATTTTTTGTTTATTTTCCAAATTGGAGTAATATTGTCATATTTCATAGTGTGGATAGTCAATTCTATGCCATTCAACACCATGATTTTGATGGTTCATTTAGATTCAACAGCTGAGTATCCTATTCTTCATCCAGTAGCAAAGTTGAGTTGTATGAAGTGTTGTTTTCATGTACTTTTTTATCATTTGTTGTGAGATGTATTATCTTGTTTTGATTTTGGCTTGATGTATGATGCAGAATATTTATGTCTATTTCATGTGAGATGTATTCATCATGGATTGTTATGTAGGTTTTTATTGAGATCCCTTTGTGTCCATGATGGTGGGACACATATTGTCACCATGGGTGTTTTCGTCAAGATTCCTTTGTTTCCATGATGACAGGATACTTATTCTAACCATGTGTAATTTTATGTCATGCTAATAGGAGGTATGTCATGAGTGATAGTTCTTGTAGCAGAACATCTTGTGGAGAGACTTTCCCACTCATATATAGGGCACATATCTTTGTATTACAAAAAAAATAGTCCATGTACATATTCACCATTTCTGGCACTGAATAAAGCAGCCAAGACCATCTTGGCACTAGGCCCAAGATGTAGTCCACACAAGATAAAATCCATTATAAACGTCTTGTGTTTTATGTTGTTGATTCTTGTCATGTTCCCTCTTATTTACATCATGCATATGTGTTCATTTACGCTCTTATAAAATGAAGTTCTAACAACATCACAAAAGTAAAATATCTTGGTTAAATCAGGAGTTGAGTCAACTCGTATCAAGTTTGGTATCAGAGTGGTCTTCACGTGGATGTGAATTGCGAGTGCGAACAATGGAACCTGTAGTGATAGAGGATGAAAAAGTGTTGTACGAGACCATGCTTAGAGTGTCCCAAAATATGGAAATAATGTACGAAGCTCTATGAAAAGAGACAAAGGAAAAATAGCAATTGCAGCTTCAGTTGCAAGCCATAGAAGAGGCACTGGAAGAAGTGAAGCAAAACAACCAGTGTCTTCAAGCATAGAACGCTGAGTTGAAGATGCTTATACAAGAAGAGAAAGAGAAGAAACAAGCTTTGCTACAACAGCTGCAAGCTAAGGACGAGGCCTTAAAAAAGCTACAACATGATCCAAGCTTTGCTACAACAGCTACAAGCTAAGGACGAGGCCTTAAAAAAGCTACAGCATGATCCATGAGGTAAAAGGTAATTCTCCATCTTCATGTATGTTTCCTGATGATGATTTTGATATTTTTCAAAATCATACCATAGGAATTGGCTCCAAACTACTAAAGAGAATGGGGTATGAATGAAAAGGCTTGTCGATTAATGGCCAAGGAATTGTCAACCCCATCAAAGTAGACGAATTACCATCAGGCGGGACTTGGGTATGTTGAAAAGGAAGTTGGGGAATGTGCCAAGATAGCTAGCAAACCACCAATAATAGATGCTGAGAAACCCTCATCAGTTATTTCCAACTCAATAGTGGAGGTAAAAGATGATTTCCCTTTAGTTTCATCTTCACATAGTATGATTTATGTTTTAAATGTCGAGATACCAATTACAGGGACAAACGTAAGGCTCCTTGCCTGCATGAGGTACATGGAAGAATAAAAAATTGGTGTTAATAACCAAGGCATTACGCAACAATTGGAGGTTGTGTACAGGCCTCAATTTGCAGGTTTGGGATACACTGAAGGAGAATTCTCAAGGGTGTCAGATGCTTCCGAGACATTCTTCAAATGGTTGAGGGAAGATAATGATGGGAACACATCACCATCATCCCATGGCTGTGCCAATTGTAGGGAAAGAGATGAGGCAAGCTCTCATTGTCATAATGACACCAAAGATAGCAAGGAAAAGTATAAAAAGTCTCAATACTCAAATGTTTATTTCTATTACAATCATTTTTCTAATTATGAACATAAATAGAGGCATAAAAAAACATGTACTTTTTGTGGATTACATAACCATACACTTGTTGAGTGCTGGAAGAGAATGTTAGCACGAAAAAGGATGAGTCGTGAAAGACCTTCTTGATAGCAGGAAAAGAAGAAGGTAAAAAAGTTCTAGAGGAACAAGACTTATTGTAGTCATTGCAACTGAGGTGGTCATCAAACAGCCACATGTTGGAGGCTCCATGCAGAGCAGTGCCTTAAAGACAAAACATCGTTGCATGGACTAGTTGAAAAAGTCATTCAACAAGCAAAACCACCATAGCGGGGTGACCCATTCACATTGATAAGTGAAAAATGGTTTCTAGATATGTTATCTTGTCATGGTCATGCTTTTATAAACCATTTGTTGCATTTTACAATGTAAAAGTGATGATGTATTTTCCATGACTTGTTAAGCAACAATGATGTTTGGTCTTATTTTGCATTGCATTTTAAACTGTGAAAGTGATGTTGTGTTTCCATTACTTGCCAAAACAAAAATAGTGTTTGGCACTATTTTTGTAAGTCATGTGTTGCAGTGATGGTATTTTCCATCACATGTTGAAGCAACAATGATATTTTAGGCTCATTTTCATAGCTGGGCTATTGTTTCCATTTTGATGTAAACTTGACCACCGAGTATGTGTTATAAACTCATGGCAAGTATGGGTTTCTTTGTTCATTAGTTGGTCATGTTCATAAGCATGTAATTTGAAAAATAATGTACTACAGGGTTGCAGAGGTTGCAAGTGTCGACCGATTGCTTATGGCTCCGAACGACAAAGGTGAAGGAGAAGGAATAGTGACTTATCAGACACTTGTAAGTCCAGACATGGTACAAAGAAGCTAAAAATTATTTTTGATGCTTTTGGGGGACCAAAATCTCCTCAATGGGGAGGATTGATCCAGATGGCTCCAGGCACATGCAAAAGTCCCAGAGGACTCAATAGGGGTCAAAATTCAAAGTGGATAGATTACTCCTAAAACATCACCAGATCGAAGTACTCGTCAACCTGATTCCAATAGTGTGAACAACACTCAAATATGAGCTTGTATGAGAGAGATAGAGCCATTCAAAGTTGGGCAGTGGGCCAGGTTTAAGTGTCCTACAAATTCACCATCAACTAGTTTGGGAACTTGGCTCTCGAGAGTGGTAAAAATTGTTGCCTCTTTAATTTGTCTAATACCCCTTATATTAGAAAAAATAAAAACTGGCCTATTGTTGTAAAAAAAATTAAATAAATAAATAAATAAAAGTGGTGAGCCATGACCCTCAACACCTCCATCGAACCCCAAACATTAAAATGAATTTTTAGTTAAATATGGGTCAATGACCATGACCCTGCCGAACCCCGAACCACCATATGGCAATGGTCATATAAAAGCACATATAAATATATGGGGTGGGTGGGCTAGCTCTACTATACCCAACCCACACCCAACTATCATATGCCATGTTTTAGCAACTCTGAAGGTGACAAGACTTGAACCCGCCTGGCTAGCCTGACCGGGCTGTCACCCTCACTGTCCCACCACTCGATTGCCTCCACTCAAATGGTCAAACCAAAACTACACGATAATATATATAACCATTACCAAATATGAAACACACCCATCGAAACTGTTTCACACTAAAAATGAATGTGTCATGTATATTTTTGGCAGGGGTGGGATTTGATCCCCTGACCTCTCACCTTTGGTACCAACGCCCAACCGTTCCACCACATGGGGCTCAAGGAAAAATCCGCTGCCCATTTATATAAAAGCCTTACAATTCATTTGCATGAGGGAGAAAAACAGTAACGGGGAGAGAAGGGAGACATCGATCGGTGAACGGAGGTGCCATGAATAGATTTATGTGCAACAGAACCATGACTTTTAGAGCTAAAGTGGAACCATGATGGCATGTGTTTCAAGACAATTTTTTTGCAGAGGATCTTAAGATGCCAAAAAGATTCCCTGTGAGGTAAAATTTCTTTTTGTTAGAATGTAATCAAGTTTATAGGAATTTTTCTCAGATTTTCATAGGGGATGTAATGGTGAGGTTGGATTCACCTTTTGAGCAGCGGATTTGCAGATTCCTAGTGGAGGAGAATCTTCAAGAACCTTGAGGGAATCTTCTAGATTCGTTGGAGGCTGAAATTTCCCAGATCCATAATGCAATCAACTTTATACTCATTTTTCTCAAAATTTCACAAGGATCTCAATGGCGAGATGAATTTTGTGATTTTAGTTCCATATCTCTAGTCAACCTAGAAAAGGGAATCTTTGGAGAATTGCGAGGGAATCTAAAAGATTCTTACAGGCCCCAATTTTATTGATGTCACAATTCATAAAATCGATAGTTGATTTTACAACTCTTGATGACACAAATTCAATGGTGCAGTCAGTGTTTGCAGCTGAGCCTTCTGTTTTTCGGCCATTTTCCATATTGGAGTAATGGTGTCAGATTTCTGAGTGTGGACAGTCGATTCTATGCCATTTGATCCCACAATTTCACTGGTGAATTCAGATTTAGCAACTGAGTATCCTATTCTTTAGCCAACAATAGAGTTGATGTATATGAATTGTTCTTGTCATGTACTTCTTTGATCATTTGTTGTGATATGTACTATGTTGTTTTGCTTCCTGCTTGATGTATGATGCAAAATATTTATGTTTATTTCATGTGAGATGTAATCATCATGGATTGTTATGTAGGTTTTAATTGAGATCCCTCTATTTCCATGATTGTGGGATACTGATTGTCACTATGGATGTTTTGGTCGAGATCCCTTTGTTGCCTTGATGGCAAGATACTCATTGTAACCATGTGTAAGTTTATGTCATGCTCATAGGAGATCTGTGGTGAGAGAGTTTATGTCATGCTAATAGGAGATCTATGGTGAGAAATAGTTCCTATAGCGGAATGTCTAGTGGAGAGACTTTGCCACTCATGTAGAGGGCACATATCCTTGTATGACAAAAAACATAGTCCATGTACATCTTCACTATTTCTAGCACTAAATGAAGCGGCCAACACCATCTTAACACTGGGCCCAGAGACATAGTCCTCACTGGACAAACTCCATTATCATTGTCTTGTGTTTTATGTTGTTGAATCTTGTCATGTTCCCTTTTCTTTACATCATGCATATGTGTTCATTTATGCTCTTATAAAATGCAATTCTAACAACATCATGGAAGTAAAAGATCTTGGTTAAATTCGGGATTTGAGTCAACTCGGATCAATGAGGCAATGATTTTCAGTCATATCCTCTCCCGCTATGAACCATGGTTTCTCCTACCTGCAGGAACAATTTCGGAAATTCTGTAAAGGGTGTTTTTTAGGAAAACCATTTCTTCCTTCCATGCGGTAATTTGCTAATAGTTGAGATAATCTCTTTTATTAGAGGAATGTCCAGTCCACAGACTTTGGAATAATTTCCTTCCAAATTCAATGAAAACATGATGTTTATGCCTTCATCAAACCCTTGCAACCTCTCAAAGTAGATGTGCCATCCAACATCATGAAAAATCTGCCATACATCCAAGTGATGCTAAACCTACATTGTATCTTCTGGCTCATGTCTAATAACTTGACCACCCATTATATCAGTTTCTTTGTGGTAGCACCTGAACTACTAGCAAACCATTGAGGTGATTGTTAGCCAATAAAGTTTGCCGTGATAGGGATTACGATAAAAATTAATGTGTTGATAGGGGAATCCAAAAAATGGTTGTGGGAATATCGATGATAAGTTCATGATAATTATAGTAATTAATCTGGCACGTTAGAAAAGACCACAAATTAGTTTATTCATATATTATTCAAGTTCCAATGTGCATAGATAAGTGTGCAGGGAACGATGGCCATTACAAGTTGATATAGATTATGGTGGTAATAGTTGTGGGATGTACGAGTTGACACGAGGTTTAATAATAATGATGACATGACATCATTATTATTAAATACGATTTATTTTCTATTAAATGCAATACCTCCCCACAACTAAGGTATGGCCTTCCTCAGTCATGGTTGGTCATGTCATAAGTGAAATACCAGTCAAATCCATGGAGTCAGTTGGGGACTTACCTTAGCAGAGTATCAACATGGGTGGAGTAACAACATTAGTGAAGTAGCATCGATGAAGTATCAATACCAATCGAGTAATAACGCTTGCAAGAAACGGAGTACTAATAGAGTAGAAACAACATTATATATAATATATATATATATATATATATATATATATATATATATATATATATATATTCAAGTAGAGGTGGTAGAGGAAGAGTTATTTGCAAAAACAATTTCAAAACTAGGGTTATCAGAGAAATGCTTAATATAGGAGTCCCTAGAAGCTAGATGATGATACAATCTAAGGTGATATTCCTTTACAAACAAAGGAGTATGTGCATCATCGATTGTTACAAGTTTAATAGTCCCACTATAAAACACTGTGTCAAATTCATATGGTCCCATCCATCTAGAGAAAATATATCCCTTAAGGTCCTTGAAATTATAGTCATAGAGAAATGCCTAGTCACCTTTTTGAAATTCCTGTTTCTTGATTAATTTTCCATACCACTATCAAACATAATTCTTCTATCTCATTTAGTTGTTCCAGTTGGTGCTTCTGGGATGTGGAAAGATCCAAACCTATTTCAAGAGTTGTCCTAAGTATCTTGACTTCAAATTCCACCAGAAACAAATGAGATTTTACATACACAAGCTCATATGCTTAAAATATTGTTATATTCCACCATGTCATTCTATATGCCCAAAGTCCTTTCAGAATTTTTTTGGCATAGTTTTGGACATGGTTAGTTATAGTCTTTGTGAGAATGTTTTCCAATACCTTGTTTGTGTTTTCTACTTGACCATTCACCTAGGGATGATATGGAGAAGTCACCTTATGTTTTATTCCATGCCTTTTCATGAGTGCTTCTATTAGATGTGATGTAAACTATGCCCCTCCATCTGAAACTACTTATATAGGATCTCCATACCATGTGAAGATTTCTTAAAATAAAAAGTGTGATACAACCTATTTAGTGACCTTCATAACAACTTTTTCTTCTACGCATTTTTTCATGTAGTCTACGTAGGTAAGAATATGAAATTTCTGATGTGAAGGAGGATTAAACAACCCAACAAAATCGATAGCCCATTTCTCAAAGGGATCAAGAACTAATTGAGTTTGTAGCAGAATCTCATATGACCAACTAGGCTGACCCATCTGTTGATAACTATCGCACTCTCGAACATATTTTCTAACATAATGAAAAATAGAGGGCTAATAGTATCCCATCTGCAACACCTTATGACCTGTCTGCTTATCTGCAAAATGGCCTTCACGAGGGACATCATGGGAAGATTTCATAATGTCATAGATCTCATCCTCACTTACATAATGCTGAATTTTTTGATGAGGTCCTGTATAGAAGAGGTATCCATCTATCCATGAGTAACGAGCACTATGATGGATGATTTTTAGTTGTTCCTTGTATGGAAAATGATGAGGTTCTTTTCTTGTAGCAAGATAGTTAGCAATATCTGTATACCATGGGGTGTGAGTAGAAATTGCATAAATATGTTCATCCATAAAATTATCCTCTATAGGTGTATCTTCATCATTAGTATTCAGCCTAGATAGGAAATTTTCTACCACATTATCTTTTCCTAGTTTATCTACAATGGTAATATCAAATTCTTGTATCAACAATATCCATCTTGTAAATCGTCTAGGAGTTAATAGTTTTTTCATCAGATACCTGATGGCTGAATGATCAGTGTGCACAAAGGTGGGATACCCTGTAATAACCAAAGCCTCCTTTTTAGCTACCACATAATTAAGTTTAGTAGGAGTTATGTTGTTGCTAACATAGTAAATCACATATAGTTTCATGTCCTCTTATTGTCCCAAGACTACCCCTACTGTTATATGAGAAGCATATGTTGAGATATGAAATGGGAGTTTCTAGTCTCGGCCTCATAATATCGAAGCTTTACAAAGTAGTTCCTTGATTTTTGAAATAACTGCTTCGCATGCATCAATCCACGCGAATTATGCGTCTTTAGGAAATAATTAGAGAAGTGAAAATGATGTTTTAAAAAAAATCCTATAAAACATCTATAATATCTAGCATAACCAATAAAGCTACATATCATCATTGGTATCTTTGGTGTAGGAAAATCTAGGATTACCTCAACCTTGGTAAGATCAACCCGTATTCCTGTAACTTAAAGTAAGTGCCCTAGAACTACCGCTTTTTCCATCATCATATCACATTTGATTGTAATAAGAAAAACATGACTTTGTTTCCATCGTTCAAGTACTTTTTCTAAACTCTTTAGACCTTCTATGAAAGAATCTCATATGGGGTAAAAAAGAACATGTAAATTTCAACACTATCATTAACTTGATCAAAAAAAGTTCTCATTGTTTCACTTTGAAAGGTAGTAGCCACATTATAGAGGCCAAATGAAAGGACTCAGTATGCAAAATTTTCCCATGGGAAAGTAAAAGTAGTTTTATCCTAATTCTCAGGCACTGTGTGGATCTGGTTATATCCACTAAATCTATCCAAAAAGGATAAGTACTTATTCCCAGCGAATGTGTCAAATACCTGGTGAATAAAATGTAATAGAAAGTGATATTTTTAAGTTTCTTTATTCAAATCCTTGTAATCAACAAGGATCTGCCACTTGCCATTTCTTTTCCGAACAATGACTAGTGGGGATACCCATTGACTATCTGATATTGGATAAATAAACCAAGCATCTAGTAGCTTCTATAGTTCTTCTTTGATAATGTTATTCAAGGCACGATTCATCCTTATTTGTGGTTTTCAAAGAGGTCGACATTATTCTCTTATGTATATATGATGGGTACATATATCAACATGGATTCCTTTAATATCTTTATCTTCCCAAGTGAAGGATTGCTTCTAATCTCGAAGGAATTTAAAAAATTGTTCAACCTGGGAAGGTGAAATATTAGGATTAACATTGAGGGTTCTCCCTGGATTGATTTCTATAGGAGTATTGTTATGGGGTAAAATGATAGGAATGTTTTCAATTTATGCTTTTGGTTCAATATTTTCCTGAGTAGTGCAGCTCATGAAATATTCTAAAAGTTGTCAAGTTGGACTACAAACAGAGTTGGGACTACTGATAAATGTTTTAATTGCATCATATTTTGTTTCACCCTTAAAACAAAGAGATTGACTAATGGTAAGAATTAGTCTAATATCTTCATTTCCAAGTTTATGCTCATCCAAGGGTGGAAGTTTTTGTGCTAACGTATACCTTGGTTTTATTGACATACTTGGTTCTGCTGGTGTGTAAAGAACAAGATTCTTCGTGTTTTCCCCATTGGATATCACCATATTTCCTAATTGATACCCAATGTAAACATTTTTTGTAGCAAGCCAAGGCCTACCAAGAATAAAAGGATGCCCCCTAGCTGGATATTGAATATGCAACACCAGAACATCAACAGGGTATTGCCATGAGTCTATAGAAATAGTCATATCTTCTAACTTCCCTACTGGTCTAACAGTGGATCAGTCTGCAAGTTCTAGGATTGTAGGAATTGGCTTCAGACCAAGCAATCCCAAGGTAAGTATAGTTGTGGAAGTTATGATGTTAATTGTAGCTCCTAGTTCTACAAGCACATTTGGGATGTCAACTCCATTAATTTGTACTGTAAGAATCAGATTTCATGGATCACCATATTTGACGGGTGTATTTTTTCCCAACATTATGTCTGATAATTTTCCCATTACATGAACAGTGAGTGAGTCTTTCGGTTTTCTTCTAGGATTTTTGGAGCATAATTCCTTAATCATTTTAGCATAGATTGGTACATCCTTCATAGCTTGTTGTAATGGGATTTGACAAATAAGTTTTGAAATTCCCCCAAGAGATCAAATTTAGGAAGGGAAATTTGTTTGCTCAAGAATAGCCTCTCAGGGTACAGTGGGCCAGTTTGGCATCCTCAGTGACAATTGTTTGAATAGGGGATGATTGTTCCATGGTAATCCATCTATAATTGCCCCTGGTCCTTCTAAAGGATTTCCTAGGTTCTGGTTCTGAGGCTTCATCCTCAGTATGTTCAACAATTATTAGTGAAGTCTTAATTTACCACCCAACGAGATCAAAGGTTCATTTCATTGCATTCCACAGTGGAAATATTGTATGCAGGAAGGTTGAGTGTCTCAACCTATTGGGCTTCCCTATTATTCAAGTTCAAGTTGGGTTTCATAGGTAGTTATGGATGAAGAGGAGGATTTTTGGTGTAGGCACTAGAGGGAAGTTGTAACTATTGTTGTGGTATACGATGGGAGAATTGACTGTAAAAAGAGGAGGTCCACACTAGCTCTAGGACTGTGAAGGGGTTGAACCAGGTTGGGGGGACATTTTGAAAGCATTGGATGCTGATAGTATTGCATCCATGAAGGTGAAAACTGTATATACCAAAGCCCAAAATTAAAATTATTAAAATACTGAGAAGAGTCTTGAGGCATACCTTGATTCATGTTCTATGGCCATGGTTTCCATGGTTTCTTTGATCCCATGAAGTCAAGATGATCTACTTCTTCATTTTCTCCCTAAAAAAATTCCTTGAGCCTAGGAAGAGATGGACACATGCTAGTAGAATGAATCTGCTCACATATTGCACAATTTTCAATAATATTGAGTGAGCATTAATTCATCGAGTGCTTCTTCCTCCATTGAGGCCAAAAAATAGCCATTTCCTTCTGGACTTCCATTTTTTTATTTTGCCTGTAGAACATCCAACTATGTGGACAATGTGCTTAGAATATGAATCCTAAAATTATCCAAAAAGTTTACAATTTCTTCTTTTGTAACCCCACCGTCGGATGTCTTGAGAGCTTGTACTCCTTACTTATGCCTCACAGCTCTGCATGAACATTTTATGCAAAACTCATAGATGGTGTCGAATTCTTCCTTTGAGATATCCCTTTTTCCTACCATGTTCAGGAGTCCAAAGATTCATCCTTTAGTTCTCAGAGAAATATTATCTTTAAGATATCCTTATCCATATCATTATGGCATGATATTTGCAAACTGTATTTCAAGCATTCCACAAATCCCTCCATGTCTTCATCCTCTTTCTACACAATATTAAATATTTCCTCTTTAATATCTCGATATTTGTAGTAGTCCTAATATTTTTCAGGGAAAGTTGTCTTCATGTCATTGCATGTTGTAATAGATTTACCCCCAAGCCCATAAACCATCATAGAGGTGTTTGTTTGAGAGTAGCAAGGAATATATTCAATTTTTGAGCATCAAAAATATAATCATATCCCCGATAGACAATGTCAAATTCAAAGAGGAATGTTTCCAGATCTTCAGAAGAGTGACCATAGAAATTAGGGAATGTTGTCAAAGGAATAGGCTTCATAGGCACATCACCTCTAATATCTCCAATTGGGAACTTGATCATTGAATTTGTATGGGCAAATAATACCTTCCAATATTCACTTGGAATCTCAACTAGTTTTGGTTGTTATATAACGTGGGCTTGAGTTTGTCTAACAATGCTTCCTTGGTTAAATGGTGGATTTTATTCTCTCAAGTCTTCCTCTTCTTATTCTTAACTTGCAATGCTCAATTCTTATGATCCTCTGCTTCCTATTTCTTCTCCCTTGAATTCTACTTCTATTATTGGGGGAGGTTCTAGTTGTGAAATTGACCATCCTCTAGATCTCGTATTAGATCGCGCATGAAATATGCCCCTAACTATAGCTCGTGATGATGCTCCTAACGTAGCTCTTAAAATGATTTCTTGGATATAGGTAACTTTTCCTAGATATTTCCTTCCTCTTTCTAGGGCTTTTCCTCTGCCACTTTTATTTGGATCTCTATTCTTGTAATTAGAAAGAAAAAGAAAAACATTCAAACAAATTTAAAGCTCAGGTCCTAGAATAGGAGGGAAAATTCGCTTCCCAGGATGAGAGATTGGCCCCTCAAATCAAGAAGATAGAAGAAATAGAAACAAACCAACCACAAAATCTAATCTTAGGACCTGAAACAGGGTAAAAACTTCCCTTCCGAGGATGAGAGAGTGCTTCCTATAATCAATGGAAAAAAAAAAGAAATTGAAACAACCAAAGAAATCTAATGCTTGGGACCTGGAGTAGGGTGAAAAATTCCCTTCCCAAGATGAGAGAGTGGTTCCTATAAAAAGGCAGGAAATTGAAAAAAAAAAAAAGGAATCAAAGTAAATCTGATGCTCAAGACCGAGAAGAGGGTGGTGTAAAACCACACTTAACTAGGTGGAGAGAGGAGTCCTATGGTCAATATGGGTCATACTTTCGTGCCTTGATAGTCTCTTCAACAACGGTGCCAAAATATTGGTGTTCATATATGATTTATAGAATTCACCCTTCCTCGCAATAGTTGTCAATCTGGGGCTCATCTAGGTGTTTTAAGGTTATTGTACAAAGTCTATGTAGGCCACAGTTTCCCTACACAACATTGAGAATTCAATCAATAATATAATAATGTGTAACAACAACCAATAAAATTTCTAACAAATTAGGATTCACAATAACAAAAACTTAATGAACCATTACAACATTAAATAAATAGTCATAAGAGAGATAAATCTACACACACCACTAGTCCAACAGCACCAAATCAGGAGAGTGGGCCCAACTCTTCGATTAGGGTTGTGGAAAAATATCAAAGACTAGTTAATACTCAAAATATTAGGATTTCATTAATCAAAAGGAAGATGCAAAAGTCTACTCTTACATTCTCAAAATTCTAGTGTCTCTACCAGTCTATTTTCTACCTCTATAACCTTAGTTATACATTTCAATATTACAGTAATGGTACCAACAATTTTCAGAGATTACACCAATTGTCTGCCTACAATTACACAATTATCATTTGAGATGGAAACAAAATACGAACATAGCAAATGCATTGGTCCAACATACTCTCATAAGTTGAACATCGTCACATACAACATCTTGAGATTAGCACTTCCAACTCATTGATAACGATACGTTTAATTGTAGCCTAGTGATCATCATCCTTTCAAATCTACAAAGAAACTTGGGTTACCAACTCCCATAAGAAATGTTCCCTAGGACTACACTTCATCGATTAATGTTTCACAAAGATATGAAAAATAAATATACCTCGGTGCTTGAGATTCAAATTAACCTCGCAAATGCTTGAAATAGGTGAAGGAAATAGATAAAAAGGCAGGAAAAAATAGGAAAATTTAGTGACCAACAATTATTACATATTTCTTTGGGGATGGAAACAATGATGAAAATAATGATCATATGTTTCACAGTAACAATGAAAATAGGGGTAATTACCACCAATGTAATGTTGATGATAACAACCTACTGAATGACTCCATCAATCAAGTAGCAAAGAAACCCAGGTTCAAATCAGGTGCAACTGGAACCTCCTAATTTCCATGCACATTAATATTATTAGAAATCAAGTCACTATTTGGATGGTCAAATAAAGGATTCACCACCCTATTAAGGTGATTTGAAATCTATTTCTTACAAGCCATTGTCAATTTGTCTACGTAATTCGTAAACATTCATCAACTTGGTTTATATTTCTTTAAGGATATTTTAAAACCATATATTTTATATGAATAATCATAATATAAATTTACATATCAAAAATTTTCATCATAAGTCAAACATTCGATTCAAATAATATTTGGAAATCTTACACAACACTAAAACCTAAAATAATTCATGAAGAGAATGTGTTTCTGTCAACTTGGAGAGAGGCATGTCAATTGTTGGTTGAGTAGGGGATTGAATATAATAAAATTCATTCATGTAAAAATCATTGCATTTTATATAGCGTTGAATATCAAGACAAGGTATAATTCATTGTATGCAAAGAGAAGAGGTATCATACAGATGTATAAGGTCCTATAGTTCCAAAGAAGGTTTTACGTCACATGCCAATTATAACTAGAGACATAGAGATATTATATTACATTTTAATTTTTTCCTAAACGTTCGTATGATCTAGGTGGATGTTGGTGGCCACCCACCTATTCCAAATGGACACCCACCACTACCTATTTAATTTTTTTTAGTTTCCTTAATTGTATCACAACTTGTTATTTTTAGCAGTTTTTCGGGTCCTGAACTTCCGGAGCTGTTTTGAGGCCCTAGACAATGTGCTTTTGGAAACATTCCTTCATATATACCATTAAAAGAACATCAATAATTGTAATCCTCTTATAGATGTTTCTAATGAGGTATCGTACATGTCAAACAAAGACAATATGACCAAGTTACAACCTCAGGAAGTTGACTGCCCAAATAACCCCAACAAGGCCCATAAACTCTTAGTGTTACATCTCCTCGGGTTAGGGTTTTGGTTGTTTTGGGATTTCCTATTATTATTCAACAATAGAAAGGCCATTGAGCCTCATTGTAACTCAATTCAGAGGCATGTAGCCACCACATCTCTTCTCATAGATATGATACCATCGCCTGAGCAAGTCTTATTTACATTTTGTTTGTAGCGTAATTTTTTTTTTGGTATTAGCTAAATGAAGTATTATTTATGTTGCATCCCTTTATTTAGGGTTATATCTATAACTTGTTTTATTCTTGTTTGAATCTAGATCAGTGGTATAAGAGCGGTCTTCTCTTTCTCTGTTTCTTTTTGCATGTTCCTAATGAGGTCGGGATATAAGGAGTTAGGGCACGATCTGGTTGAACCTTTGAAAGATTAGCCTTGCCAACCCTGACAGCTACCCATGGAGGGAGAAAATAAATATGATGGAGTAGGAGATATTATCAAAATATTGCTCGAGGAGGTCCTCGAGAAAAAAAGGAATGTGATGATGGATAACTTTGTTCAGATCCTTCAATAGTTGACCACCACCGTCACATCCACATTTGGCAGCCACTCTAGAGACTCCACACCTATTAAGGTACCAATAAACTTTGACATTGCAATATTTGAGGGCCAAATAGATGTAGACAGCGTAGATAAATGGTTAAATCTACTAGAAGGATATTTTTTTGTTCATGAAATTTCCAGCTGGGAAAAAATTATTTTTTTGCTTCTTAAAGCTATCCCCCATCTCAAGGACTGGTGGGAAACCTACAGTGAGTAGAAGGATTAAATTCTAACTTCACTTTTTTTAGCCGCTCTAGCTTGGATTTAGTTCTGGGGTGCAATCATGGAGCAGTACTACCTTGTTAAGAGCTATGAGGAGAAATACAGAAAGTGGACCATGCTATGGCACAGAAGGGACCAAGATGTGCCAGACTTTACCAATGCTTTTCACACCCTTCGCACGAAGTTGGGTATCAATGATTCTGAGAAACATTTGGTACTCAAGTACTGCAGGTTCCTCCAAGAATACATCTAGGATGAGATGGAGTTCCTCGACATCTCCTCGCTTGACACGACATACTGATACACCATCAAGATCGAGAGGAAGTTTAAATAGAAGAAGTGAGACTTTAGATCTGCAAATCCAAAGTAAGGGAAAGTTGCCCCTAGACCATAGAATAAAGGAAAAAGCCAAGGCGGGATGTGTTGGGACAACCTGGTAAAGCCAAAAGAAAAGTACAACACTATGAAGTCAAAAAATGAAACAAGAAAGTGGTGTGAGTTCCATAAGAGCTCCATTCACAACAAAAGTGAGTGTCGAGCCAAGCAGTCACTGGTGGCTGAGCTGAAGGCTTTGGAATTATATGCATGTTCTGACTTTGAGTCAAAAGTTGACAACGGGAATGAAAAATGGAATAATATTATCGATGCGGAGCCTAATGCCACCATTTCCACCCCAAAGATCTAGAAGGAGGAACTTGAAGATCTAGAGTAGGAGGAGCATCTCTTCCACTCCCAAATGTGGGTAAAGGGTTCCCCGGTACAGTTCATTATTGACATCAAGAGCTAAAAGAGCCTCATTGCAGCAAAGGTCATGAAGCAACTGGGTTTATCAACCACAACACACCCACAACTATACACCATCAGGTGGCTTCACCAAGAATGCGATCGTCGCGTGAGCCAATAGTGTCACCTCCCATACAACATCAATCCCTTCATGGATGATGTATTATGTGATGTTCCTCCCGTTGTTGTTTGTGATGTTTTATTAGGCCAACGATACTTATGGAAGTGACATGTTTTGTATGAGTCAAGTCTTGGTGTTGTTATTGTCACCTTGGTAAATAAGTTGTACAGGATAGTGGAGGTAGCACCACCTACTGCCATCTCTCTGGTTACTACAAAACAATGTAGTAAGCTCAATTCCAAAACTGGAAAATTTGTTTTCTTGATGATATGCCCTTAGGGAAAGAAGAAGAAGGTGGCCACAACCTCCAAATAGGGCCCCTCTAGACGACAACAATAGATGGACAAGGTCATGGAGGAGTACGAGGACATCTTCACCTCCCTACACGGGTGCCTCTACACTTTCAGGTCATGCACTCCATCGATCTTACCCAAGGTGCATTTTTTCCAAATGGACCAATCTATCAGTGCTCTATTATGGAGAATGATTAAATCAAGAGGTAGATCGAAGAGCTGTTGTAGAAAGGTCACATTCGGTCGAGTTCATCGCATTGTGGGATCTCGATCTTGTTGGTACAGAAGATGGATGGGACTTGAAGACTCTGTATTGACTATCGGCTACTAAACAAGATCATTGTCTAGAATAGGTGCCTGATCCCACAGATTGATGACCTTCTGGACCAAATCAAAGGGAGAAAATATTTCAGAAAGATCGACCTGAAGTCTGAATATCACCAGGTATCAATCCAACCCTCTGATGTGTTTAAGACTACCTTCAAAGACAAGGAGGGCCTTTTTGAATGGATGGTTATGTCATTCGGGTTAATGAATGATCCTTCAACCTTCATGAGGCTGATGGATGACATCTTGTAGCCATTCACCAACTCATTTGTAGTGGTATACTTGGACTATATCCTATTCTTCAGCCAAAGTTGAGAAGAGCACCTCCACCACATCTGACAGGTTCTCCAAACACTACGGCAACACAAATTGTGTGACAATTTGGAGAAATGTACTTTTCTCATGACTGAGGTTCAATATCTGGGATACATTATTGATGAATGGGGGCTGCATGTAGACCTAGCCAAGATGCAAGTCATTCGAGATTGGCCAGCCCCAACCACTCTGATAGAGTTCCACAAATTTCTAGGTCTTACGAATTTGTACCGTAGGTTCGTGTTCAGGTTCTCCCCTATCACTTGGCTCTTGAGTCAAGTGACTAAGGGAGGAGCGTACACGAAATTCTTTCAGTATAAATCTAAATAGATTGCATTCACAGAGTTGAAACACTGCCTATGCTCTACACCAGTGCTCACACTACTAGACTTGCAATGACCATTTGAGATCGAAACAGATGCCTCTGACTGTGTTATTGGGGAGTCCTCCATATCACAGTGAGACACTTTCAGACACAGTCAAGAGGTATCCCACTTATGACAAAGATATGTATTTCATTGTGCAGACCTGCCAAAAATTGAAGCATTACCTTTTGGGGAAGGAAATGGTCATCCACACAAGCCACCAACCCCTGCAGTTCATTCAGATGCAAGGGAAGCTGCAGAATGATCGCCATCAGAAGTGGTTCACATACTTGCAAAAGTTCCATTCGAATATCAAGTATAATATGGGAAACACTAAGAATGATGAATATTGCCTTAACCGACCACCGATCACGCTGTTAACCACCATGCTCAATTCTTGTGGGCATGAGACTTATGATTAGCGACTTCTTTACAAAATTGACAACAAATTCAACCACACATACCATACACTCTTGGAGGGTCAGCAAGTTCTAGATTTTTACCTCCAAGATTATCTATTATGCCACTTGGGACACCTTTGTGTTCCTTCAAGCAAGCATGCAAAGATGATTTGGGATGTGAACTACAGTCGAGCTATTGGGAATTTGAGGGTCGAGAAAATGGTAGCACTAATGCAAAAGTGTTTCTATTGGTCGAATATTCGATAGGATGTCAAGAAGTACATTACATCCTAAACTTCCTATGTCATTGCCAAACTGACCATCTAGAAGAAATGCCTATATACTCTGCTACCTACCCCTAGTTGACCTTTGGAATCCATCTCCATGGATTATATATCATGCCTTTCTTATACTAAGCATGGAATGACTGTGTTTATGTGTATGTCAATACATTCTCGGAGATGGACATTAGGGTGGCCTGCAAGAAGAATATCACAACAGAAGCCACTACTGAAGAGTGTGGGTACACTTTGGGATCCCACAGTCTATCATCTCATATTGGGATAGCAGGATCCTCAATACATTTTGGTCCAATCTATAGTTGATATTGGACACCAAGTTCACTAAGTCTACAACATTCCATCCCCAAACTGATGGCTATTGGGCCGCTAATATGTCATTATTATTATCACCTTTTAACACCTATTTCATCCATTTCTACCCTTGTTTATCACATCATTTATCATGATTTATCATATAATTCCATTTTATAATTATTTATGCTCTTATGTATAAATATTGTTTCCCCTTTCTTTTCAATAAATTGATTATTATTATGCATGATTTTACCAATTATGGTTTATTAATAAAAAAAAATTAACATCACTTACCATTTTAGCCTCCAAGATAGTTTCCAGATTGCAGATTTGATCTCCAGCTCACTAATAAATCTCCCAACTTAGAATTTCACTAGAATAAGAAGTGAGAGTTTTGTATTTGATGTTTCGGGCAAATGGAGAAGAATCTAGAAAATCTGAAACATGGGTTTTGCCCAGAATGGACCAAATTAGTTTTAAAATTAGATGTTTTCCCAAATTCAGTTCTTATTAAGAGAAACAGAAGGTAATATGAAGATGATTTTCTCAGATTTGTTGTTGCGGCCGTTTTCCAAATTATCTCAGTTGCAATACCAAATTCGACCTGTTCCTGTTGAATTTTGATGGAGAGATATTTCAGATATGGTCTTGATGATGAATTTGTTGTGAACAATCCAATTTTGTTACGAGAATCATTTTGTAATCATATCTGTTGTAACTTATCTCTACTCTTTGTGTATTTAAATGAGAATAGAGATAAAAGAGAGATAGATTATTAGAGATAGAGTAGATGGGAATGATAGGATGGTAGGATAGAATGGAGAGATTTAGCTTTTCTCTTGGGACCTCAATTGTAATCTCAATATACAGAATGTGCTTCTGAAGAACACAATCGTATTGTAATGAGGATTGAATTCAATGGTTAATACATAATATACATTGCTGATCATTCGTATTATTTGAAGTATCTCAGCAATATTCGCTGGTGGCTAGGGCCTGGCCTCTAGTGATCAAACTACTATCCTTTGTGTTATATCTTTCTAATTCATGCAAGTTTAATTGGTTTGATGTTTTTCCATTCTGTGCTAGTTTATATTGTTTTCTATTTTTCGATTTCATGTATTGTAGTTAGTTTACTTTCCTTTATTCTAACCTTATGTACTTCACAACTTTTTCAATTGATTCCATTTATGCTTTCTGTAGATTAAATTGATTATCAATTAAGGCATTGAATCTTGTTTATTATGATAAGATTGTGGTTATTAAAAAATCAGCTGAAAGAGATTGATTAATGCTACTGAACTCTTGGTTGACATCATTTCCATTTGAATTGCTTAATTGAGATTGAGTGTGATTTAGATAGAACCAGGTAGAAGAGATTGGTTAATTCTACTATGCTCTCAATGATGCTATTGTCAATTTAATTTCTTGTTTAATATTTGATTATGATTTCAGTTGAGGATTAAGCCTTGATGATTAGATGTAATATTTTCGTTAATAGTTGTAGCTTGAGTTTTATAAATGCATCCATTTACTCCTGTATCAAGTTTTATAGTTCAACTTAAAAAAATATTACTCTCTAGATTTATAGCTTGCACATATTGTGTACACTCTTGGAACAAAAAAATATACCCAAGTTGATAATTAATGTGAGGCAATTAGGAGTTTTAAAAGACACCTTTTAGAACCCAACATTTTAGCACCATTTCTGGTGAGAGTGTTGCCATTTCATAGAGAGTGATGTATGTTTAATATTTGCTATTGGGAAAGAATTGGGTATTCAAAATGGAAGGTAAGAATCTACATAGCGAGCAAGTAAAGTGCTTGCTCCTCCACCCGCTTTTCAGCACAATTGCATAGAAGTTGAAGTAGGTGTTTGATGTCTGTTTTTATGAAAGAATTGGGTATTAAAAATAGGAGGTAAGAACCTTTGTAATGAGAAATTAAATTTCTTGCTATTCCTCCCACCTTTTAGCAAAATTTCATAGGGATTGAAGTAGGAGATTTAGAGGTAGAATTTTTGAAAAAATCTCATAATTCCACTCAAGTGGTGATGTTAGCACCACCCATTCCACTAACTAATTCACAGGAACATTTGAAGGAGGAGCCTCAAAGAAACACATGAAAAGCATCTTCTATTATGGTAAGAAATGGCTCACATTGCAACTTTTGAATTCCCTATCCAAGATCTAGGAGGAGTGACACAAATGCACATAATTCCCCCATCTTCTCTACCAAATTTTCATGGTTTGACATATGAAGATCCAGATAAATTCTTATTTGAGTTTGAAATACTTTGTAGAGGATATGATTATTGTACTAAGGATCATAGGTTGAAAGTGTTTCCTCTTACTCTAAAAGGAGCAACTCTCTAATGGTTCATGATCCTAGGTGGGAACTGCATCTATACATGGGAGGACATGAAGAACATATTCTTGAAGAAGTACCAAGACTACTAAAAATCTAGTGAACATATTTTTGATATGATACAAGGGGAAGATGAAAGCTTGGAGGACTATGTGGAGTGATTTCGATACAACCTTCAAAAATCAAAGCATAAGTATTTGGAAAAAGAGATCTTAAAAGCACTCCTACTCAAAGGAATCAAATACAAATTTTTAAAACTCTTAAATATGATAGGAAAAGGTGATGTTTTTCAATTATCATATGCTGATGTTTGTGAATTATGCATAAGGTATTCAAAAGGAATACCCAAGGCTGGTAAGAATTCTAGAGACTTTTGTTCTTTCTTTTCTAAATCTGCTACAAGAACAATAGACATAAGAGCTGAATTAATGATTTATTTGAACATTTTAAAATTGATTTTATTATATCGCTAAATTCACAATTGGATGTTTTGAAGGTTCGGAAAAATCAAGAATTTGATGAAGTGTTTTGCCCTCATTACTAAAAGGAGCATCACATAAATAGTTGTCCTTCCTTATCTTGGATGGAAGTAGCATATCAAATAGATGGAGAAGTTGCAACAAGGTCAAAACAATGGAAATCATGGCCTACAGGTATCATTCAAAACAATTCCTCTCCATTCTCTTACTTGCATAATCCATTATGGAATACTCATGTTTTAGGGCAGCCATGTCAATCTCAATATAACCACCACCAATCTTGTCTACAAGTTTGGCATGGTTCATCTTATGATTGCATGACTACTCTCCCTCATCTTGTAGCACAAACACATCTTCCATATTCTCCTCTATCTCTTCCACAACATCTTGCTTGCCTATCAAAATCATCCACTCAACCCAATCAACTACATCATCAAAATGCTCCATTCTATACACAATTTCCTGCTCAACGCATTCCACACCATCACTACAATAAACCAGTACTACATGCTTACAATGTTGAACTACAAAATCTACCCACCCTTCCCACTCATTATATCTCACATGCACCATTAGAGAAAACTTATATTGAGATTTAGAATGTTTCACATCCAAAAATTGTAGAAGTTATGGAAGAAAAATAGGTTTCTTCTAGTCTGCATCAACAAGTCGTTTTAAAATCTCGGGAAATTCATGATATGATCGCTATGGGAAATCAAGAAAGTAAAGGATATATTGAAGATTGGTTTCATTCCATCATTTGTTTGCAACATCACTCCATACTTCAACAATTTTTGACACCACCTTTTCAAGGGAAGTTGGCTTCTGATACCCTAATATTTATTAACCTGCATTTTTCAAATTTGGGTATGTGCATACTTGAAGCATTATTTCAAAAATGGTTCCACTGGAAGTACTCTTATATGTAAGCATATTAAGTTTTCATAGAAGAGTAGGTTAGTGTAGAAAATAAATAAATAAGGACATAAACATATACATTTTCATTATTATGTAAAAATAATTGTTTTTGTTGCAACACGTTGTGGAAATAAACAACGACGATAAATGTTTTAATTCATTTGTGTATGTAGATGAATTATAATGGAAATAATAGTTCTACAAACACTCATATTCATTTTCATCACTGATTTGAAAAAATGCTTGAATAACATATTTTTTTGGCTTGTGGGCTTGATGAAATTTCTGAAAACATTGTCAGTAAAGTCATTTTTTGAAGGACCAAAAGGGAATATTTTTAAAACCAATGTCTATCATAATTATCCATTGATTTCTACTTTCCAACCCAATTTGAATCACTCAATTTGGATTTGAAACGAAAATGTTATAACTAAAACATTAACAGGGTGTCTAGTAGGAAGCTTAGGAACAGAGTTGGGACAGTCAGTCTTTGGAGGCCTAAATGACTATATTTTTAAAACTTGTTTCTATCCTAAGTAATCCTTGATTTATACTTTCCAACCCAATTTTAATCACTCAATGTGGATTTGAAACGAAAAAATTATATCCAAAACATTGACTAGGTGTCTAGTAGGCAACTCAGGAACGCAGTTGGGACAACCCATTTTTGGAGGCCTAAATGACTATATTATGAAAACTTGTTTTTATGGAATATCCTCCTATGAATATAGTTTACAAATAAATTTGAATCACCCATTTTTGATATCATATGGGAACATTATGACCAAAATACTGACCGTTTATCGTAAATCAGCACTCTTAAAACTCTATTCTTCCGGTTGTTCACTAAAGTATTTGAGCCATCAATTATTTTTGTTTTCAAAAAATGTTTATATTGGAGATAAATAAATAAATTTAATTTATTTTCCAATTCGAATAATTTGAATCCGTCATCAAATGGAAAATCTATGCTTAAAATGTCCACTATTGTTCTAAGTGGGGAAATAAAAAATGACTCTGTTATGCAGGTTGTTCTAAGTACAATTGACATATCATATCATGGAATTTTCAAAACCTATTTCTATTCGTGAAATAACTTTGAATTAGCTATCACTTACATTTTGAATCACTTGAATCAAACAAAAAACAAAGGAGTTATGATTAAAACACTGCTGGTTAATATGGTCAACCACTGCTCTCCTGCAGGTGACAAATAAATTTTACTTTGTTATTTTTTCCATGGATTTGTTTTACAGAGTAACTACTTGTTATTTTTTTGCATAATTATTTGATTAGGGGAGCCTGATAACCTCTCTTTCTTCATGATTTAATGTTTTATTGTAGGTAGACACTCGTTTTTATGCAGGTCTTAGGAGAATAAAGAAGGTCAATTTACGTACAAGCGATTCTTGAAAGAAATTTTAATGAAATAAGGACATTTCATCCAATTCATTACCTAATGGATTCAAAGGAGAATAAATGAAGAATTGATTTCTATTTGAAGATTCATGTCACTGCTGCAAAAACATTTTTCCAAGAGATCATTTTTTTCCATTGATAGATTGATATTCCTTTAGCAAATAACATCATAGTTGTTGTAACTTAATTTATTTATTTATATACTATTTTTTTTAAATAAAGTGTTGTTTCTTTTTTTATTTCACTTATGTTTTTGCATTTCAAGCGTTGCTTCCTTCAAATTGTAGTTTATGCTCTATTGACGATTGAATTACAAGGACTGCACCATACAAGTTTCAGTTGTAGAAGGCAATCCTTTGGTAGCTTCATTTCTATAAAAAGTTATTCCTTTACTGTAAATATGATTGTTTTATGTGTTTTTCTTTGTTTGTTTGCTATTGTAAATATGATTGCTTTTCTCTATTTTTGTGTAAATACAATTGTTTTTTCTTGTTTTTTCTATTACTTTCCTTTCTTCTGTATCATTGTCCTTATGTTGATTAGAGAAGTAGGGATGATTGCTTGTCTGTGTTTTTTTCTCTCCCCATTTTCTTTTGCTATTCCCTACAAGGAATAGCTATTATTCCCTACAGGGAACAACTATTGTTCCCTCTACGGAACAACACTTTTTCGTGTGTTGATTTGTTGTTCCCCACAGGGAATAACTGTTATTCCCTAAAGGGAACAACACGTTTTCATGTGTTGATTTGTTGTTCCCTATAGGGAACAACTGTTGTTTGTTGTTCCCTACAGGGAACAACTGCTATTCGCTATAGGAAACAACACTTTTTTGAGTGTTGATTTGTTGTTCCCTACATGGAACATCTATTGTTCCCTCCGAGGAACAACACTTTTTCATGTGTTGATTGTTGTTCCATACTGGGAACAGTTGTTGTTCCCTAAAGTTAACAAAACTTTTTCATGTGTTGATTTGTTGTTCCCTATAGGGAAGAGTTGTTGTCCCCCAAAGCAAACAACACTTTTGTCTGTGTGTTTTTGTTGTTTGCTACAGGGAATAGTTGTTTTTCCCTCCAGGGAACAACACTTTTTGCGAGTGTATTTTTGTTGTTCCCTTTAGGGAACAACACTTTTTCTGTATGTTTTCCTTTGTTTTTCCCTCCATGCAACAACATGTTTTTTCTGAGTATAATTTTTTTGTTCCCTATAGGGAACAATTGTTGTTCTCTAAAGGGAACAACACTTTTTCGAGTGTTTTTGTTGTTCCCTCTAGGGAACAGCTTCTGTTCCCTAAAGGGAACAACACTTTTTCGAGTGTTGTTTTTTTTTGTTGTTCCCTCCAGGGAAAAATACTTTTTCCAAGTGTTTTTTTTATGATATTCCCTCTAGGGAACACCACTTTCTGAGTTTTGTTGTTCTCTCAAGGGAACAACACTTTTTTTTTAGTGTTTTTTTGTTGTTCCCTCAAGGTAACAACACTTTTTAAAGTTTTTTTGTTCCCTCCCGGGAACAACACTTTTAGAGTTTTTGTTGTTCCCTCTAGGGACAACTCCTTTTTTAGTGTTTTTTAAGTTTATGTTGTTCCCTCAAGGGAACAACACTTTCAGATTGTTTTTACTGTTCCTCTTGTGGGATTATTCCCAGTTCATCTCAACCACATCTTACTGATTCCCTTTCATGGAATGAAGTACACGACTTTTATGAGGACAAGAATTACGGATTCTATTGAAGCGAGTTAATATCATTCATGTTATGTTCTTTAATAGTATAACTTCTGAATGAGAGATTGTTTTTAAGAAAACAGAAACAGTTATTTATATACTACTTTACTGCATCATTTTCTATTGTACATGATACTAATTGATCATATTAATACCATGCTGGTTCCATCCATCCTAGTTATAATCTTCTTTGTCTGTAATAAATGAGATTATGGGTATATCTTTTTCTATTTGATATCTTCAACTTCTTCCACCATCCCTACTCTTAAGGAATACTGAGCCTCCCTTTATTTATCATAAAAATGTGTAATAAAACCAAAATTTTGTTTACAGATGGAGGATAGAGGGTCTCATTAAGAGCCAACCTACCATGTTCATAAGTTTGTAACAAAGTGGCATTCCCATTATAGCCACCACACCAGAGTTATAATCCATTGGATAGCCAAAATATCCTTGGAAGAGAAGGTCCCATCATGAGCCGGCGTGATCACTTTTGCTACATCCCAGTGAATGGGAGTGTGGTTATTTGGTTACCATGCTAACACATTGATCTCTTCTGTTGAACAACACTAGAACTCTCCATTTATAAATTGAGGATCCTGGCCCATACGGGTTAAAAAGAAACCCTGTTGAGGCAATGGATGCTTGCTGGCAGCAGAGGCTCTACTTACGGTATTGAAGTTATAACTTACCATCAATTATTACTTTAATACCCTTTTCTTATTATCTCTTTTTATCAGAAAAGTTATTTCCTTAATTTTTCCTTGTTTTGAACCTTTACACATGACAAGTTGTTTTCCAATCAATCACATCATTCTCAGCTAGAATACCATCAGCAAAGCATATTTTTGGCATATTGTTGTCCTTTTTCACTTTTGCATAACTAATCATCGATCCAAAGTGTCCCATCTCTTATTCATAACTATCTTTACACACTCTACGCTCATTATAACCATACCTCTTACCATCCTATCATTGATATGTGTACTCTACTTCATTTATTGGCGTACTATTCATTCCCTTGCCTTGCCATCAAAACAAAACTTTCCTACACTTTATGGTCATGAATGCCCTTTTCCAATTGAAGGGGGAAGGTTATTCAAAAGTTTTCTCTGATTGAAATTTTTGCATGAGGCTTATCTATTGCTGTTTAAAACTAAAACTATGGATTCAAGAAATTTAAATGCAAAATAGTGATTTGTTTACAGGAGAACAAAAAATATGGGGGGAAACTATATTCACAGCAAGTCCACTTTATTGCAACTAACAGAAGAGGCTTGAGCAACTCGCATACAAGATGTGCTTACATGGCTTCAACCTTTTGCATCACTTTTAGCATCATCTCATCCAACATCAGTTTCAACAAATATCAGTCCATATATGTCATTCCACATTTTTCCGGAGGTAAAACTTGAGGTAAAATAGCATAATTTTTTAATTTATTACAAATTTAGGAGAATTTCATGAAAATCCATTGAGCATTATTTATCAACATTCATTCCACTTCTTTACCACTTCCCATTTTTCAAAGACAAATTATTTTAGTTTGGGGAACTGTTCCTTTCATTTATTTATTTGTTATGACCATGCCATTAATATTCTTTATCATCCATTGATTTTCTTATTCATTCTCAACACCTCCCTTATTCCATGTTGTTTTACACCAAGCATAGATTTCAACAGATTGTAGCAACAACCTTAATTTGTTTTCTAGCATTGCATGAGGGCATGCCAATTCTCTAGTTTGGCAAGGAATTGCTACACCTGATTGATGTTTTCTAATTTCTTTCTCATTTTAGGCATACAATTTCATTTTTATACAGTGCAAAAATTGATTTTCATGTATCTTTAAAGCTATGAACTGAATTCTTATGATTTCTGGAAAAGAAAGAGGTATCACTAAAATACACAAACCCAGAAAATTTCAAGTTAAATTAGTTTGTCAGATTTTGGAATTCATGCATGGTCACCTACAACCATTTTTTTTATATCTCATGATCCATACACCACAACGATATGATTTTTGGATCATAGAAGCATTAATATAGGAGAAATCTACTTGCAAAAATTCAGCAAAATCTGGTTTGCAGTTTTTAAGGAAATGGTTAATGAAGTTTGTTGTTACTTATATCATATTTTGTTGCAACTTCATATACATATAGTTGAACGTCAATGTAAAAATTGTTACACCTTCATCAACATTTCTAAAATTGAATATTCATTATTTGAGGAAGAATTCATTTGTTCCATCAATTTCATGACTTGGGATGAACATTTTTTTTATATAGCTTGGTTAATATAGAGGCTTCGGGTTGCATGTGGACATGCAATATATTCAGTTTAGGGGTGTGTTAGGCTGCTAATATGTCATCATTATTATCACCTTTTAACACCTATTTCATCCATTTCTACCCTTCTTTATCACATCATTTATCATGATTGATGAGATAATTCCATTTTATAATTATTTATGCTCTTATGGATAAATATTATTTCTTCTCCTTTATTTGTAATAAATTGATTATTATTAAGCATGATTTTACAAATGATGGTTTACTAATAAACTTGTTGTAACATCACTCACCATTTTAGCCTCCAAGATATTTTCCAGATTGCAGACTTGATCTCCAGCTCATCACAAAATGTGCCAACACAGAATTGCGTTGGAATAAGAAGTGGCAGTTTTGTATTGGACATTTCGGGCAAATCGAGAAGCATTTAGAAAATCCGAAACATGGGTTCTGTCCAGAATGGACTGAATTAGTTATATAATTAGCGTTTTCCCCAAATTCAGTCTGCATTAAGAGAAACATAAGGTTGTCAGAAGACGATTTTCTCAAATTTGCTATTGCTGCCATTTTCCAAATTATCTTAGTTGCAATAGAAAATTCGACCTATTCTTGTGGAATGTTGATGGACAAATATTTCGGATATGTTCTTGCTTATCAATTTGTTGTCAACAATCCAATTTTGTTATGGGAATTATTTTGTAGTCATATCTATTGTAACTTCTCTCTCCTCTTTGTGTACTTAAATGAGAATAGAAATAAAAGAGAGAGATTATTAGAGATAGATTAGATAGGATAGTAGGATAGAATGGAAATAATTAGTTTTTTGCTTGGGACCTCAATTTTAATTTCAATATACAGAGCGTGCTTCTGAAGAACACGACTATATTGTAATGAGGATTGAATTCAATGGTTAATACATAATCTACATTATTGATCATTCGTATTATGTGAAGTAGCTCAGAAGTATTCACTGGTGGATAGGACCCAGCCTCTGGTAGATCAAACTGCTATCCTTTTTGTTATATATTCCTAATTCACGCAAGTTTAATTGATTTTATGTTTTTCCATTCTATGCTAGTTTATCTTGTTTGCTATTTTCTGATTTCCTGTATTGGAGTTAGTTTACTTTCCTTTATTCTATCCTTATGTACTTCACAACTTTGTCATCTGATTCCATTTATGCTTACTGTAGATTAAATTCATTATCAGTTAAGGCATTGAATCTTGTTGATTAGGATAAGAGTGTGGTTATTATAGAATCAACTGAAAAAGATTGGTTAATGCTACTAAACTCTCGATTGACATCATTTCCATTTGAATTACTTAATTGAGATTGAGTGTGATTTAGATAGGATAAGCTAGAAGAGATTGGTTAATGCTACTATGCTTTTGGTTGATGCTATTGTCAATTGAATTGCTTGTTTGAGATTTGAGTATGATTTTAGTTGAGGATTAAGTCTTGATGCTTAGATGTAATATTTCCATTAACAGTTGTAGCTTGAGTTTTATAAATGCATATGTTTACTCTTGTATCAAGTTTTATAGTTCAACCTAAAAAGCATTACTCTCTGGATTTATAGCTTGCACATATTGTGTACACCCTTGAAACAAAAAGACTTACCCAGGTTGATAATTAATGTGAGGCAATTAGGAGTTTTAAAAGACACCTTTTAGCACCCAACAATGGCCAAACAAAGTTTGTCAACATGATGATCATACACATTATGCACATGTACAACTCAAATCATCCATGCACATGGGATGAGAGTCTCCCCTATGTCTATCACAACTATAACTGAGCTCTCTGTAGCTTGACTGACCATGACCCTTTTCAAGTGGGCTTGGGATTCTAGCCACTATGTCCCATTGAGGTGGTCATACCATTTGCACTGACCCACATAGATTCGACTCATGTCCATTCTAAAGCCAACAAGGAAAATAGATTCACAGAGCACATTCAACACATCCTCTAATAGGTCCATGAAATATTGGAAAAATCCAATGCTAAGTACAAGTAGCGGCATGATCAGCATTGGGTGCCACACAAGTTCAAGGTGGGTGACAAAGTTTGGCTACATTTGCAGAAGGAATGCCTTGCTAGGCCCCACCACAAGATTTTTCGCTTCTATATGGGCCATACACCATCACAAAGTCTGTGGGGGATCATTATTTGGAGCTTAGAATTCCTCCATTCCTTGGACTGAACCCAGTGTTCAATGTGGATCACTTTTGGCCATACTTTCAATCATTACTCGAAACATCTGACATTGTTGAACAACTCACACAAACATAGTTAAATCCAAACTGCATGGAACAAGATACAACTAATCAAATCATGGAAACAAAGATCAAGAACACTTTCCAGTAGAAGATATAGCTATACCGAGTTCTCAAAATCAGGCAACTCCTGCACCAAGGAAAATGACTCGCCAGGGACCAAGTTTTACAAAATTTTCCTCATCTCATGGTGGAAGTCAATGCAATGGAGACCATTTCTTCCTAAGGGGGGAGGAATGATCTAGTTTTATTTTGGTGGCCATCCACCTATTCCACAACGACCTCCACCATTGTCTCTTTTAGTTTTTTCAGTTTCCTTAACTATAGCACAACTTACTATTTTTAGAAATTTTTCGGGTCTTGAACTTTCGGAGTCGTTTTGAGGCCCTAAATGATGTTTTCTTGTCAAAATTCCTCTAGAAACTTCATAAAAATAATATTTGGATTCCTCATAGAGAGATTTCCAATGAGTTATTGTACACGTCAAACGAAGATAATATGACCAAGTTACGACCCTGGGAAGTTTGCTGGCCAACTAACCCCAATGGGACCCATA
The DNA here is from genome assembly GCA_000404065.3 of Pinus taeda. Taxonomy (NCBI): domain Eukaryota; kingdom Viridiplantae; phylum Streptophyta; class Pinopsida; order Pinales; family Pinaceae; genus Pinus; species Pinus taeda. The sequence goes on along the minus strand of APFE031614512.1, from coordinate 191,108 downwards.
AAATCTTGGTGTTACATCTCCTCGGGTTAGGGTTTTTGTTGTTTAGGAATTTTCTCTTATTGTTCAAAAATAAAATCCCTTGAGCCTCACTTTAACTCAGTTCAGAGGCATGTTGCCACCACATCTCTTCTCAAAGATAAGCTACCATCGCCTGAGCTAGTCTTAATTTTCCATTCTATTTGTAAGCATATTTTTTTTAGTATTAATGAAATGAAGTGCAATTTCTATTACATATTTGTATTTATGGTTATATCTGTAATTTTTTATGTTCCTATTTAAATCTAGATCATCATATTAATTTAGTATTCTTCTATAAGGTCGGTGACATCCAAGGAGATCCATGAATGCGAAGTGCAAAAATGGAAGAAGGAAATTACATAAATTGTATGTGTATTTAAGAAGGATGTCCCTACAAGTTGCATGGACTTATGAATACATTTAGTTATACACCTGGTTGATGAAATTTAATTGGATGGTGTCATATCGATGAGGTGGGTGTTTTTGTTTGGGAGGTATATGAAAAATCTAAAAAAATATGTCTAACAAAAGGAACATCTAGAGGGTTGCATGGTTAAAGGGTGAGTATTGAACAAATCATTTTTCTTGCTATGTAAATTCCTTTCTAAGGATTTAGAAAATGGGCCATGCTTCTAGGGTGAAGAACAAGAATTATATATTATTTATGGAGAAAAACCACAATATAATGGTGTTCAAGTAGAAATTAGTAAGTAAACTCATGATCACTATCTGTTTTTATTGCGATCATTAATTTAATCTATAATTTATTTATCAAATTAACATGACCTTTGGAGTTTGAATAAGCATGTTGACATGTAATAGGTGTAGACAAAAGTGTTATACTCGACAAGTTGATTACGTATCACATGGACTTTATGAACAAATGGATTAATTTGTATGCTAAACAGAGAGAATTAGTGTTAGAATCAAGGAGACAATTTAAAATATAGAACCCAAGGAACACCCCATTTCCTATTCATCTGTAAGGGGAATGAGCCAAATATTGTACATTATAATGGGTTACTGAACAAATTCAAAATCGAATAGAAGATGCATGTAAGCATTCAAACATAACAGAAGACAAAATCAACATGTTTAGAGGATGTGAAAGAAAGGTACAATTGGAATTTTACCGAATGTTGTTTCCTTAAAATTTTGAAACTATTAACTATTTTAATATTCATCATTATATTTGTTTTAACCAAAATAAATGGTCTTCCAGAAGAAAGGAAATATGCAGCAATGTGGGCATATGTTCAACATTATTGTGTAGAATGTGTAGATGTAAAGAGACAATCCTTTGATTGTGGCATCATTGTTGAATTCAAGCAATCCAGTCGATCAAGCTCAAAAGATATGAATATTATTGAAGCTAGGAATCTATAATATGTTCGGAAAATACAAGAATTTATGGAATTGGATTACCTCTATTTTAAATGTTTTACTTTTAAGTGTATATGGTATGAAGAATTTGAGAGAACATGAAGACATGATACCCATAGTGGATTGTATTCTATAGATTCCTCAAAATTCCTACTGGAGGATAAGGAGCATCATGTTCTACCATTTCATTATGAGAAGGTTTTCATTTAACTCAGAGAATTACAAGTGGTAGTGATCAATAATCTATTAATACATTGTTTATTGTGAATATATACATGTGTTTATTAATCAATAAAATTGTTATAACATACATCTAATATATGTATGTATTCATTCATGTTGAGGTATTTTTCTATGAAGATATTTTGGACCTCAAATGGATATTTGCCATACATTATGATCTAATATTAAGGCATGTATTTGTTGATGCATTGGTGGATACTTGAAAAAAACAATGATGGCCTAAAAAATTAGCAAGAGGGATTAGCGAATATCGAAGAAATTGACATCCATGATGATGTTGAAGATGGTTATGTTCAGGCACAGTAAGACAAAATCAATACAAAGTTACATGATGTTACAAAAGATACAATATGGATGGTATAGGAAATGATGATCCAAATACATCTGGTACAATACGGATGGTCTATAATCAGATTTTGATGATGATGAAGATGATGCAATTCAAGGCATGGATGATGATAATATTAACTTCTTGAAATAACATATGGACATTGACAATGAAACAATGGATGAAATTGTTGCAGATAATGATGTTAATAACCAAGACTTCTAAATTGTTAGAATTATTTGTAATCCAGTTTAAAAAAAAGATTCTTATAGCCTAAACTTTGAAATGATTCATTATTATTTGTGCCAATACCAATTACCTATTGCAATATCATTAAAGTGTTCAAGGTATTGTATGAATTGTTTGGAAAAAAAGTTTAGGATTACTTGAATGCTTCTTCCATTCATTTTGTATCAACATATATTCATGAATACATAAAAAATAATAAACTATTAATTCCCATATTTGACAACGATTTGAATAAGAAAATTTGTGAACTTCATTTTTTTTATATTGTTTTCATTTTAATGTTGGTTGGCCCACTCTTACATTTAAATATTGATCCATGTAGGCTTTAATTTTTACAAGACTGACACGCAAAGTCTATGCTAAGGAAAATCATGACTTGTATAAAATAATCTCAATCCAAAGTCACACTCTCGGTAATGAAAAAAATTGTTACACACTACACACATATTCAATGCAAAGAAATATTGTAGAATAAGCTACTATGTCATTGAACCACTCTCACAACACTACTAAAAATGATTACTCATTTAATATGCACACATAAAAGGAAGTGTAATCCAAACTATAATATCAAAGAAAACAATTCACTACCACACTAAACTGAGGGACCGGTCAAAAACATAAGTTGTCACACCATCCAAAGTTTACTCCAATTAATTAAATTAGTCATAATTAACTATGAAAACAATATTCCCAGGGATTGGGGTGACCTAAGGGTAATTTCCCTGGAAAACTTGATGATTTCATGCATGTGCAAGTCATCCTTCAGCTTATGGAAAAGAGGGACTCATTAATCCACCTGTCTTGTCTCCTCAAAATGCGTAGAACACCTTGTTAATCGAGTCTCTTTATCTCTCATTGGTATGCCCTCCCTACTCTTCTTCCTCTATTTTCCTTCCTCTGTGATCCTTCTTGATGCCTCTGACCTCATCCATGTGCCTTCCCCTACATCACACTCATGAGTGGTGAAGGAGGGAGAGGACATCACCTAGGTTGGAGTAGAGGTCATAGATGACACCAACTAGCCTATATAAAACCTCCATAGCCACTCTATTTTACCACAATAAACATGATCGCATTCAAAGAGAAATGATGGCCATGGAAGAAATGGAGACCCCCCATGGACGTCTGTCCCTCTAAACCATTCGCAACCTCCTCGCTAGGAATTTGAACGAAAAAGAAGAAGCTAAAGCCAAGGCCACCAACCAAATTGTTGAGCTCTCCTTTCTCTTCATTGACTCATCCTCCTCCCTAAGGATTTTTCTAGAGGCCTGGATATTAGCTATCCTCCCAAGGTTCCTTCCCTTGTTGTGTCTCCCAGATAATCCCCTCCAACTAGTTCAGCTAATAACACCTCTGACAAAACTCATCCACCTCTCTTTGTGCCCCTCGCTCCCCTGCTGACCGCTGAAGCTCTCCCCATTCTCCCCTTTGGCCGAGCTCATATGGGTGTTTCGTTGTGGAGGATCTCCAAAGGCTACTAATTAAGTGCACGTGCATGATAGCTCTCATGCACATGGTGGCTCTAGTTCCACATCATTTGGCTTCACAATGACACACGTTATCCGTCGACCACTTCATCAAAAAAAGGTCAGTTCTCTCACCTTATTTTTGTTTGATGGCTTCCAAAAAAATTTCATTTTGGCTCAGTGGTGATGAGTACGATAACACCCCTCATTCTCTGTCCATAAGTGCCAAGTTTATGATTAAGGCACCACTAGTTTTGTTGTTTGCTACTACCCCTTAGGTTGTAATCTAGACACTGCGAGGCTTATCCCTCTTGTGTAATTTGTATGGCCACACATTTTTTAGAAACAATTTGGAAGTTGTAAGCTCTGGTTTTCCCGTTTAGTGGTAGAGAATGTTTTATGTTTCTCTTTCCTTTCCTTGTTTTGAGGAAGATATGAACCTCATGGATGTAAATATTGTATATTTTGTTTAGTTTATAATGTTCAAGATAAGGTACCAATTATTGGTAGAAAAATTTAGGATTACCTGAATGCTTCTTCCATTCATTTTGTATCAACGTATGTTTAGGAAGACATAAAAGTTAATAAAATACTAATTCATGTATCTCACAATGATTAGAATAAGAAAAAAATTTTAACTTCATTATGTTTATATTGTTTGCATTTTAATTTTGGTAAACTCACTCTTACATTTGTTACCAATCAAGGTAGATTTAATTTTTACAAGATTGTTGCAAAAAGTCTATGTTAAGGAAGATGATGACTAGTATAAAATAATCTCAACCCAAAATCGTTGCACACACACTCTCAAAAATAAACAAAGTTGTTATGCACTCCACATAGATTCAATGAGAAGAAATATTGTATAATAAGCTACTCTGTCATTCAACTACTCTCATAGCACTCTTGAAAACTATCACTCATTTAATATACACACATAAAAGGAAGTGCAAACCAAACTGTAAAAGGAAAAAAAATAATTTACTACCGCATTAAACTGAGAGAAAATTCCAGTACTTAAGTTGTTACACCATCCAATATTATTGCAATTAATTAAATTACAAACAAAATTAACTGTAATAGAAACAATAACAAAAATCACATAACTGAGAAATATTTATGAAATTTATCATTCAATCATTCTCACAACACTCCTCGAAACCATCACTCATTCTATCTACAAACATACAAGGAAGTGAAATCCAAATTGTAACAACAAAGAAAATAATTCAATGTCACACTAAACTGAGGGACTGGTCCAAATCTTAAGTTTACATATCATCTAAATCTTACTGCAATTAATTAAATTAGACATATAATTAACTGTAATAGCAATAGTAACAAATTTCTCATACTTGATAAATATTTATATAATCTATCATTCAACCACCATCACAACACTCCTCAAAACCATCACTCATTCAATATACACACATAAAAGGAAGTGTAATTAAAATTGTAACAACAAAGCAAATAATTCATTGCCACACTAAACTGAGGGACCGACCCATGACTTAAGTTGTCACACCATCCAAATCCTATTGCAATTAATTAAATTACACAAAAAAATAAATGTAGCAATAACAATAATAATAATCAAATAACTCAGAAATATTATACAATTATGTATTCCACTCTACTAACCAGTGTTCCTTGCTAATAAGAACGGCCCTTCCTCCTAAACAAGGGCTTATGTATATAAAATCACAAAAACTACTCAAATGATATTATTGAACAACAAAGTTGAGATTTGCATTAATAAAAGTATCATTATTATAGAGATCTGGTGTTTCCCCTTTCCAATCGTATTATCCAATTCATTTCTCTAGCCCTGGCGGGAAAATAGTCTTCTCTTTTAGAGATCTTAATTACAATGAGAATATCATCATGATAATCTTTCAATTCTCATGTGATCTTAAAATAAAATGATATCTTAACAATTGCAGAATGATTTCCATGGAAGGGGTAAAATTATAACAAATTCCTTTAATTAAAATAGAGTTACAAAAGATCTCAACAAAAATGATTTGGATGATCCACAAATATCTCTAAGCAATGAGTTGTTTCTTTTGAATTTTATGCGCTCCTAAATCCAGTATGACTAGGAAATCCAACATGTGCTAAATAAATTGTTTGTGTAATGACAAAAGCTCCCAAAACCTTAATTAGTACAAAATGTTAAAGGAAATGAAATGTAATCTTCTAACAACAAGATTCAACACACCATCTAAACTTGAAATGACCCATACATTAGTCTTATTATAGAAAGTAGCCTAAGAAACTAGTTCTAATATAAAATTATAAGTAGAATTGGACTAAGAAGGAAACAAGTGAAAAAGGACATACTTAGGTGAATAAGGGTTGTTACAGTAATAAGATATGGTTTTGTTGGTAAACAGTGGATAAAAGAAATAGGAAAATAAGTTGGGAAAAGATGACAATTTTGTGACCCAACATCTTCCCGCAACTTAAGTGGTAGTTGTTACATCAATTTAATTGTAAAATATAATGGTGTCAAAATGGTCTAATCATGCAATATTATAGCAAGGTGAGGTATGTATTAATTGGACGAATAATTGGATTTCCTAGATCCAACCTTTTTAGGAAAGACAACATGTACTTAAGCAATTATCTATGTAACAACAATTACTCCAGGAACCTCAAATAATTCAAATCAACAAAGGAACTAAAATGTAATTCTATAACAACAAGCTTTGACAGACCATCCAAACATGAAATATCTTGTTAGGTCCCTATACTAACAGTGTAACCCTTTATTGTTATTAGTACAACCCCCTTATTATATTGTTGTGCCCATGTAGTCCCCATATTTCTATTATTGTTCCCCACAGAAGCCCATTATTGTTATTATTGTGCCCTTACATTATTATTGTTATGTCAGCTCTGATTATATTATGACCCCGTAGACTCCTATATAGAAAGGAGGTCTTGTCATTTGTATCATCCAAGAATTGTTCATTTTTGTAATGTAAAGGAGGTTGTCCTCTCAAAGAGGCTAATTTCTAAGGCGTTCATCTATCTTTTCTATCTTTTTGGGAGCTGGTTTCATAACATTTTGTATTAGAGCTTTGGATTCTAGGGTTTCGCTGCTCCAAATAGGTCATCATGGAATTTTCGCTATAACATTTTTCTGTGATGGTTCAAAAGTGAAAAAAAACCATTTGATACTAAATCGCACTGAACCTTAGTTCCAAATTTTAGATCTTTTCTCTCTATATTTTTGGAGATATGATTTGAGGACATTCAGGTTTTTGCAAGCTCTAGAATTGCAACTAAAACAGGTCATTATGGGATTTTCACTATAACACTTTTGCTACAAATTTTTAGAATCTAAAACAAAAACCCATTTGAGAAGGAATCGGTCTTAACCTTGGCTTCAAATTTTAGATTTTGTCTCACTACATTTTAGGAGGTATAGTTTGAGGAAGTTAGGGTTTTTGCAGACCCCCGAATTACATTCCAAACAGGTCACCTTGGGAAAATCATCATAACTTTTGTTCTGAGCATCAGATTGAAATTTCGTGAGACGTTTCAGAAAGAAGACTTCTCGTAGTTGTCTATGCATCAGTTTGAGGTACTAAGGTCGAAATGGTGAGACGTGGCACATCACAAAAGTTTGCTCTATTGAACTAGTCTATAATCAGGTCACTATGGGAGATTTGAAATAACAATTTCTTGGATAATCAAATTCTTAATAGAATTGTGGGGTTAGAAAGAGAGCACAGAGAGATACCACAAGAAGAAATTTTTGAATTTGGAGATATGAAATTACAAAGTTATAGTCATTTCAAGATCAAGCTCCTAAAATCAAGAAAAATCAAGATGATGAAGTTCGATGGCAAGGATCCGGTAAATTGGATACTACAGATGGAGAAATATTTTGATCTACATGGCATACCACTGTTACAAAAGGTATGTATTGCATCTTCATGGTTAGAACAAGATCAATGTTTATGGTATAAAGGGCTTTGTTTTCATAAACCCCTTGTTACATGGTCAATTTTCATGGAGGAAATTATAGCACATTATGAGGATACAAAGAGCAACACCTTCTTTACAGAAACACCACAACAATTGGAAGAAAAAAGAGAATAAGGGCTTTGTTACAAAGTGGAAAGAAAAATTAGGGAAACAAGGAAGTCTACTCCTCACAACTATAAGGATGGAAGTGTTGTTTCTCCTAGCCTTCCACAACCTACAATGGTTACACCACAACAATTGGAAGAAAAAAGAGAAAAAGGGCTTTGTTACAATTGTGATAAAAAATACATTAAATGTCATAAGTGTGCTGAGAAGAAGTTATTTTATGTTAATTTTGGAGAGGAGGAAGAAAAGGATCAAGAAACATCAAAAGAAGAATATAAACACCAGGAACTAACCCTAGAGGAAGAAGAAATGAATCCGGCCACATCTTGTAAAGCATTGGAAATAATTAATACTCATCAAAATCTTAAGATAGAACGACATATCAAGAAGAAAAAGGTTCTAGAAGTGAAATACCACATCAATAAAGAAGAAATGAATCGACCATATCTTGTGATGCAATAGCCATAATTACCACTCCTCAAACTATCAAGATAGAAGGACATATCTAGAAGAAATATGTTCAAGAAGTGAAAGATCACATAGAGCATCAAGAAATGAATCTGACCATATCTTGTAATGCACTGGAAGAAATTACCAATCATCAAACTCTCAATATAGAAGGACATATCAAGAAGAAAAATATTCAAGCATTGAAAGATCAAATCGAGCGTCGACAACATGTTCTCCAACTTTTAAAGGATAACACAAGTTTGGTATAGAATCAAATGAAACAACATGCATATCAACATTGCAGTGAAGCAAGCTTTGATGCAAGCGATTAGGTATTTTTATGGTTATATACCTACAAACAAATTTCCCTCAGGAAAGCTATTTATGAGAAGGAAATGTTGGCAATACTACACACACTTAAGAAATGGCAACCTTACCTAATGGGAAGGCACTTCAAGGTAAAAATAGATCATGATAGTATTGAATACTTTTTAGAACAAAGATTATACTCTAAAGAGCAACAATAATGGGTCACAAAGACGTTGGGTTATGAATTTTAAATCATCTACAAAAAAGGGAAGCAAAATGTTGTGGTAGATGCACTCTTAAGAAAGGATGAGGATATGGAAGCATTGTTGTTGGCCATTTGTATTATTCAGCTAGATTAGATAAACGAAACAAGGTATAAATGGAAGAATGACGAAGAAGTGTGGCCACTCATTCAAAAGTTGCAAAAGATCCCAATTCAAACAATATTGTTAGGACTTGACGAGGAAGGAAAAATCATATTGGATCCTGGAGCAGTCACAGAAACAAGAACCTGACGGCTACGAAATCGATCAATTTCAGAGTATCTCATCAAGTGGAAGAACTTACGAGTTGAAGATTCCACATGGGAGGACAAGAATTTTATACAGGATCATCAAGAACTACTCAAGCATTGAGGACAACATTTTTTGAAGGGGAGGGGAATGTTAGGTCCCTATACTACTAGTGTAACCCCTTATTGTTATTAGTACAACCCCCTTATTATATTAGTGTGCCCATGTAGTGCCCATATTGTTATTATTGTGCCCCATAAAAGCCCACTATTGTTATTATTGTGCCCTTACATTATTATTTTTATGTTGGCTCTGATTATATTCTGACCCCCTAGACTCCTATTAATAGAAAGTTAGGTCTTGTCATTTGTATCATCCAAGAATTGTTAATTTGTGTAATGTAAAGGAGGTTCCCCCCTCGAAGAGGCTGATTTCTAAGGAATTCATCTTTCTTTTCTATCTTTTTTTGATTTGGTTTCATAAAATATCCCATCCATTAATCATTAAACTACCTAACCCATAAGCACAAAATCCCTTACCTCTTGACCCTTAATCTCTTTAACCCTAATACCTAATACCTTAACCCTTAATTCTTGTACCCTAAATCCCTAAATCCCATAATCCTTAAAGTCTCTATCTACTTAACTCCCAACACCTCAATTAATTAATTATTTAGGCACATATGGCACTAACTCTGGGGCTAAAAATGGAGCTAACTAGGGAGGTAATGTAAGTGAAAAAAAAAGGAGATAAACCCAATGCTATCACTGGCACTATTTATGGGGCAATTTATGGCGATATATCTAGTGTAATTTATGAAGTTACTTTTGGCACTAATTTCAGGCGCCATTTCTAGCGCTATTAACTTTGTAATTTATGGCATCATTATTTCTTCAATTAGAGCCTCAATGTTTTGGTCGGTGAAAGAAAAGACAAAAATTGTGCCATCCCAACAAATAGCACCGACATTTTAAAAAAATTGGAAAATTACACTAAAACAACCCTTGGAAGCCAAAAAGGGGGCTAATCATAGGGATTTATTGTAGTGAAACCATAGTAATAAATATAAATATGAAATGGGTATGGAGTATTGTGAGATAGAATAACGATTCAACATATAAAATTATTATTGAATCTATGGAAAAAGAATGAATTTATTTTATTATATTATAAAGTATAATACAAAAAATATTTTATGTCAACTTATAATGAAAACGATTTTGTGTATATGCAAAGAGCGCAAATAAAGCAAAAAGGTTACAGATTCATCGAGGTCTATGACCTTGGCATATATCCTAACACTTTCCAGGTTAATAATATAACTAGAAACCCTAATTTGCATCTATCCATTAAAAGTATTTAGAGACTACATCCATAGTAACTTCAGGTTTAGTGCTTTGAATATTTCTAACCTACAGTGAGAAGAAACCTTTACGCTTAGTCCTTGTCACCAAGGTTCAATTGTACTAGGTACAAATTGTATAAAGTTTTTACTCAATTTGTTCCTATAGGTAACAAAAACATTAAGTTAGAAATTAGAGGAGAGGAAACAAAAATTATATGAAGTTAAAAGAATGAAAAACCATTAAATTACTTTAACAATTGAATGTATTACAAATTTTGTTACCTTTGTGCCTTACATTGGAAATATGATAAATGTTAATTATTTTGAATATTGTAATAACGACGAAAGAACTAAAAAGTGTGGAACTATGAAATCCAATCAAAAGATAAGACTTATGAAGCTTGTGATAAAACTAAGCTTATATATAGCTCATTCCCTTGATTGCAAAAGTGTTGGAGTGTGTGTGTAAACTCTTGCAAAATTATTATGTAATTTCTTTTCTGATTAATAAAATTGTGTTTCTAGGAACACTTTTGCCATTATAGTGGTATCAAAGCTTCAGTAATGCATTTGATGTGAGGAGGAGATTCCAGGTCTACAATTTCTTGGAAAACCCCATTGAATTAATCAACAAATGATTCGTATTCAAAATGTCCAATTTTTTTTTTAAAGGAAAATAAATTTTATTATTTTATTGATTTTAGATTTTTAAATCTGAAAGATAATTTTCTATTATTATCAAAATTTTCTCCTCTATATTGAATTTATGTTATCTTCTTCGCTTCAACACACTATTTGGACATGATAAGAACATCTCCACAGTCAGATCTAGCCCACTTTCAACCACTGTATCCCTTGATTGCCTTAGGCAATCCTCATTCTCAAACTGTTGTCCTTTCTTTTTCTATAGCTCGGAAATGTATTGCTCTAATTGTCCCAATAGCGGTGGGGATAATCCATGTCGGTCAAGGAGTGATGACAAAGGTTTTCATTGAACCAAATGGTCTAGTTGTGTTAAAATTTGCTGACATTGGAATATATCCACAACAAATAGTGGACTATGCCATTCTTCGTTTGCAAAATCATCTGCCATTCTAGCAATTGCAAACTAGATCAAATTTCTTTTACTGTTGAGTTTATGCAGCCCCCATTTGCAACAATAAACTACTGCTTACTATTTGAAAGTTTATCTGTATTGAAGATTCCACATAATAGTCAGACAGAGATCACATTTATACTAAATTCTATACTTTAGTTGGTTTGTTGTCTCGTTGTTGCCGCTCTACACTTTCACAAAAATACTAGAAGTCAGGGTGAAACTTTTCAGGCTAGTTTCTATGGTATGAGACAATTGAAATTGAAATCTGCAATAGCTAGATTGGATTGGTAGATCATAACTAGATCTACCATAGTGTGATTAAAGGCAGACAGCCCAAAATTGTAAGCATGGAAGCCAGCGTGAGCCAGCCAACAAGCAGTGTGAAGGCTAGCATGAAAACCAACATGAGCTAGCATGAGGCAGTTAGCAACCAATGTGGAAGCTTGCATGAGCCATCTAACAAACAGCATGGAAGCTAGTGTGAGCCAGTTAGCAACTAATGTGGAAGCCAATGTGAGCGAGTTATAAAGTAGCGTGGAGGACAATGTCAGCCAGAGTAAGGACAGATTCAAGCTTCTTAAAGTGTTTTTTTCAAGTAACATTAAAGTTGAATTGAAGAGTGAAGAAGCATCTTTTAGAGAGATATGGTGAGTTTTTGAAATTTTTGGGAATTTATTTTTTCTAAATTTTTGATGTAATAAGGTGCACCTGTAAACAACATTTTTTTCTGGAGTAATAAGGTGTGAGGGTTTATTTGTAAATGATTTTGGAAATAAATATTGTCATTTTTAGAGTAATAAGGAGATTCTATATGTAATTTTTTATTTCGAGATATAAGTGAGACATTGTAACTCAAGGTAATCTTTTACTTTAAGGGGGGGTTAAAGTACATTTTGCATAAAACATTGCAAGGATTGTAAATCAGTCAAATTTGAAAGATTTCATTGTAAAATTCTTAAGAGAAATTTATTAGAGCCATGTACAAAGCTCAATCATTTTTCTCTTCCAATGATTGTTGGGCATGTAATCCCCCCAAGGCATGTTTTGGGGCTTAAAGCCCAAGTTTTGACTGAATCTTTTTGTAAAAGCCCTGTGAATTGTAGGTGCGGGGCGTGAAAGTATGATAGAGTCATAGGGTTGTCCACCCTAGTTTTGTAATGTAATGTCGGGTGGATAGACCTACCCATGGTCCGTGGACCATAGGATTGTATAAATAGAGTGAGGCTCTAAGTGTAATAGAGGGGCATGAGAAGTCCAAGTGATTAAGTCACATGTTTAAGTATGTTTTTGGGTCCTAGAGTAGGAGAAGGCTCTACAGCTATGTGTGCAAAGGCCTAGTAGTCCACAACTGAGTGTGCAGGGTGAGTCGAGTATGTAATCAGGGAAAGAATCAATAAAGAGAAGTTTTGTTATAATTATGTGTGTCTATTCTTGGGTTAATTTATGAGTGATATACTTTGCAAATATACTATTTATTTATTGCATGCACCTATATGAGTGGTTTATCTTGTTAAGTATAACTTAAAGCACTCGAGTAGGAAAAGGTAACCAACTAACTTTGGAATGCAAGCAAGGTCTTGGGTGATAATGTAGAGTGCGGCACTCAGACCCGAGCTAGGGCTGCGCGAAGGAAGTATATCAGGTTGCAAGCGATAGTAAAGTGCAAACATTAGACTTGTCGAACTCATCTGACATCTTCAAGGTATGGAAACTTGGTTCTATCACCCTCTAATGCTACTCCGAGTGATGCCTTAGTCCGCGCTCCATGGACTGTTGTCGAAAGGGCCAATAGTACCGGGATTTGTTTGGCTAATTAACTCTGACCCTGGGTTCAGCCCCAACAAGCCAACAAATGGTTCTATTCCCTAGACCAGGCTCTGCATAGAGATGTCTAATGTCATATCATTGGAATCCGACAAAGAATGGAATTGAGATTGGTTGGACTGAACAATTCATGAGTTCGCGGCGCAGTAAAACAGGAATTGGCAACTATCAAAGGAAGAGTGGCTAGATTGCTACTTGTATATGTAGATCCACAAAATTTTCCTTCGATCCTTCCCAACTGAGTTGTATGAGTGGATCACGAAGCTAGTAGATAGTTAAGGAAGGTATAGACTCAACAAACCTATTGTGTGGACTCTAGAGTTGGTGTCTAGACTGGAAGCATCAGAAGATAAGATCACGCATGTTGTGGATCACTGGCTTGATCGAATTATAGGATAATTTATCACCAAGTTCGCAATAGATACTTTAGTTAGGTATAGCGAGGCAGAACGACACTTCCTTAAAGGACCACGAAGTAAGTACGTTAAATCTTTGAACACTTGGATTAAAATGCTACTGTGTGAAAAATGGGTTATGCGAATAAATTGATGTTTGGGGCTATGTGGAGTGGGAGGATCTACATAAACGAAGGTAGCGCAGAGCTAGAAACTAGCCCCTTGATTTCACCTTCACGAGAAAGTGAGGAAGAGCTCACGAAGGCTTCATCAAGAAGTGTGATCAATTTGATAAAGCAGCAAATTCCATGCATACCACTCCCACCTACACCACCGCCAATTTCACCATCTTCAACCCCGTCTTTTCGCATACCACCTCGGCCACCCCCACAGTTCAATGTGGAAAACACGATAAATTTTCTAGTATTCAAGGGAGTAGGGAATGAAGATATGGACTAGTTTTGGTTCATGGTAATGGCTATATGCGAAGCGCAGGGAGTCACTGATGACAATATAAAGAAAGCAACGTTGGTTAACACTCTGCAGGATCATGCACTAACTTGGTAAATTAAGCATTCCAATGAAAATCTAAATGCAGGGATTGCAAATATCCAAGCTACGTTGAACAAATAATTTAGCAGGCCTAAATCAGAGACATAGTCGATCATTGGACTTAAGGAAATCATGATGCTTACAAGCAAGACCCCCTAGGAGGTAGATCAAAGACTGAAGTGTACAATTTGTGAAGCTAATATGACCTTGACGGATGGGTAACACCACGCATGGTTTGTAAGATCACTAATGTTGCATCTAAGGAACGGATTGTCACAATAGAAGCTAACCACTCAGGCTGAGACCTTGGAGATCATGATGAGACTACACGAGACCCCAATACAAGATCCTAACCTAGGAGTTCAACAGATCCACACACAGTTGAAAAACTTGTGCCTTGAGATGCAGAATTTGAAACAAGAGAGAACAACTTGCCCAGAAGCACGTGAGGAGGTATGTTGCGTAAAGTGCAAAGGCCAGGGACATGACAAGGACCATTGACTAGTGTTCACGAATTACCTCACGGGAGGAGGACCAATGCCATTGAGACTGGATGCACAAGCAAGACCGAGCGCGGTGCCTGCATTATGGTGTGAAATTTGTGATATAGGAGGGAAGCCTGGTACAAATAACTGCAATCTATTACAGAAATATACGCAGAATTTCCAACAGTTGTTTTGTAATTTCTGCAAGTTAGTAGGCAATGATGAGCGCACATGTAGAAGTTATGAACTGGTGATGGATCAGACTCCTACCTACAGAGTTTAGACCAAAACATGGGCCCTTGATCAAAATACAGGAATCTCATGCACTCGATTTCAATGGCATGGATGAGGCTGAGGAGGAATGGGACTGGGAAGAGGTCATGGAAAACTAATATGCTATAATTGCGGAGGGCTAGCGCACTATTACCGTGATTGTAGAAATCCAATGAGACCATCATGCTTATATTTTACACAATTTGATCACGAGATAGAGGATTGTCCCACACTTATAGCGAGGTTGTGCAATAAAGGAGAACTCTTGCCTCCCCTAACTTAGAACTTGCAAAATGATGAGCTATGAGCTGTGTGAGGAAGACCCTAATGTGAATATCATGCTCCGGAGTGGGATTACGATAGGAGATGAGAAAGGAAAGTAGCTTGAAGAAAATACTTGGGTTCACAAGGCTCCAATGAAGGAACCAGAATTTGATTTGGAGCGTCCTAAGGGGACATTCATGGAAGCTAAGAGGAGCTTCGTGGGTGCCTCCACTTCGGCAAGTAAAGATAGACTGGAGCCAAAAATGGACCCATCAATACTCACTACATTTTTGGAGGCATGCATGAAGCTACTGCGTGACAACAAGGCTCTGAAGGAGCCATAAGAGCTCATCACTAGATGTGATGGGACCGCGCTAGGAGAATTGTGTGTAGTCCGGAAGCTCGGGAAGCACACGACACGAACTGGAAGGGAGATGAGATTGACCGCACAGATCAGTGAATATGAAATGGATCAAGTGATTCTAGATCTAGGGTCAGGCGCGAATGTCCTACCAAAGTAGACATGGGAGCACATGGGTAGGCCTACATTGAAATGGTCACCTATCTAACTGCGAATGGTGAACCAACAAAATATCCTCCCTATGGGGAGATTGTAGGGAATCACAGTAGATATCGGAGGAGTGAACCCACTTGCAAATTTTGAAGGAATAGAGATTTTTTATGACAAGAATCCATATCCTGTGATATTGGGAATAGATTCGGCCACTAACATGAATGGAGTGATAAATATAAAGAAGCGCAAGATGAGTTTTTAGAAAAAGTGATTGTGCGTAGTGGTACCTTTATACCCTGCAGAAGGATCATGATATGCAGAGCTAGTGCATGACTATGATAGCAACAAAGATCTAGACTATATCTACAAGATAACCACATGGGAGTAGGACTGGGTAAATTCACCCACATAATGCAAAATCTCATTGGAGCACAAAAGCTCCTGCACCACAGAATCAGATGAGGAAATTGAATGATGGAAGAATTAGTTACACGAGCTAACCATGCTCAATTGTAACATGATGGCAAGGTCGGTGTGTTGCGTGGAAACAAAGCTAAAAGTTCTACCTACGTATGACGAGTTGAGAGAGGTGGATGATTTTCTCAACAAATTTGAAAATGAAGTACTGGAACCACAGTGTTTTGATGCTCTGAAATGGGTATTGTGTGCTACTCTCACAAGATGGTGGGGTACACACCAAAGGAGTTTAGAGGACTGGTGCAAATGTAGAAGGATGATGTCCATGCAGTTTGGAAAGCCTCAAATGTTGATAAAAGTTGAGTATGGCATACAAAACAACTCATGCACCCACCTTTCCATATGGATACCAGCATATGGTGCACAACCTGCATGAAGGTACACCATCCTCGTGATAGGAAACACAACTGATAAGCAGGAGAGGGCAAGACTATGGCATGAACAACACCTCCATTCGGTACCAGGAAGCGTGGTAAACCCAAGCATGCATAAGCATATTCATGTAGAAGCTTTTGACAAAGTACGTGAAGCACTGAACACGGTCCACCATGTGAAGTAGGATGACTTGGACCTGTGCATACCAAAAGTTCATTAGGCATATAAGACTGTGTGCCAAACCCTTACCACCCAGCCACCTCCAAAGCTAAAATATGAAGCGAACATTATAATCCCTAGGGAGCATGACAAGCCTAGTCCGCGCATATTAGCACCAATAGATATTATGGTTCGCGGAGTCTAGAAAGAAGGAATCACACAGGCACAAGAAGCAAAACACATGGGACTTGAGGAAGAAATCCAATGTGGACACCTTAGACTCCATGAACTTGAAAAAGAAGGGGTATGGTTACAAAAGAGAAGTGCTCTCGCAAACGCAGAAGTCAAGAAGATGGAGGACGAAATAAAGAAATATTTTCTCGACAAAAATACTAGAATGGTAAGGCAGGTGTGTATGATCATGATAATAGGGTTGAGGCCTATTTCTGCAAATTGAAAATTCTAATGCCTTGGCTTGGAGGGTAGTGTGTTGCAAGTGATAAAGTACGCAATGCCGACCATAATAGTAAAAGGTAGGGATTCTACAAGCAACATGATGAATGATACAATGGAACTTTTCATGGGTGGTGTGACCACCTGACTAGCCGTGGGACAGACAGTCTTAGCACTCTAGGTAGTTGGAAGAGAGTGTGGGACTATAAACTACTATGCCTAGGATTTGCGAAATATTGGAGATGCACGCAGAGGCAAAGAGTCACAAGGTATACTACCACACATGGGGGGTTGTGTTGCCGTACAGGTTGGCTAGAAAGTGACCATTGAAGTCACTATTCACAATGAGATGCTCGACTTGAGGCCAAATGGAGTGGGCGGAAAGCATTTAAGATGCGATTTATGGGCAAAATTTTGGAAAATCTACCACCAACGGAGCATTAATGAACTAGATTTGGGGGGAACTATCAAATTCAAATTCCAAAAGTGCTATAAAATATAAAGGGCTGCCCAGCCAACATCACTTGGTCATTTGCGAATTGAGTGATCGAGCAAAACCCTAATTATTTTGAGTCAAGCATTGGTTGAGCCCCTGAATTCGTGAGTGGTAAATTTCTATACAGATACAATGGCAACAACTAAGGATGGTATGGAGATAGCAGAAGTGACTGCTGATAAGGCCGCATAGGCCCTAACTGTGGGGGAAGGTTCCAGAAGGTGCCGGGATTGTGGCAAAAATCTTGAAATCATTGTGCATGCCAAAACCCAAGAAGAACAAACAAGCAATGGCTCTTGTACGTGTGTCTCAAAAAAACCTGCTACACAACAAACTGTCGATGGAGGAGAAGGAGAAAGTTGTCACTATAGAAACAAATGAAGAAGAAGAAGATCTGTAGGATCTTATCATCGTGGAAGAAGACGATAAAGTCATGGAGCTGGATACTCAAGCTACTCACTCTATCACAAAACTTTCCACCTATGTCCCCCCATGAAAAGGGAAGGCTAAAGTGCCCAAGAACATGGACAAGACCAAGAGCTCGCTCCAGACCTTGCTCTTCCTAGATGGCATTGTGTTTGAAGGCGCACATCTGGGCCGTCTGTCAAACCTAGAATTCGAATATGGGAACCTCTTTGACCATGAGAAGTTCCCTCACCTTGAGACCGAAAACCTCATGAAGCAGAACACCATTGGAGAGTGTGACAGAATTACAGCTGCAAAAGTGGTTGCACGGAGTAGAAAAGGTGGGTTGCTGAACCTACTCTAGGTGCCACACTTCCATCGCACCCTAATAACCATTTTCATCACTAGGCAACTGCTCTGCTTGGTGCATGATGGGCGTTTATGGATGGAGGAGTTGATCCCCATCACAGCAAACTTGAATCATCATGTCTCTTGGCTTCCATACAAAGGAGAGGATCCCGCGGCCATATCAAAAGGGAAAGGCAGTGATTTGGCCATTGCGAAGGCCATGAAGAAAAGTTATAAAATGGAAAATAAGAAGAGTGGCTATGCCATCTCCAGCATCAAGGACAAAGTAGTATGCATGGAAACCCAAATCTTGGTAGGAAAGGTTATGCACAAGTTTTACACAGACGAGGTGCCTACGCCGATGGTGGCGTTGGCTGAGCAATACGCAAAGGGGGTTTAATTTAACTCATCTAAATTCCTCAACATGGAATTTTTAGAGAATTTCGATGAAGCCCAGGAACAGGGGAAAATGTTCCACTATGCATGACTGTTGCTATCCATAGTTCTTGTAGCTGGTGAATTGATAGGGATTTACTGGAGGTTGCGAAGTATGCTTCACTTTAGGCCATGAAGGATGCTAAAATTATACATGACAACAAGATATTTTGAGTGTTCATGGAGATGAACCTTAGAATGTGGATCAACTGTAAGCCACGGTTTCCACTCACTATTTACAACAATCTTCAAAGTTTTGTAGAATTTAAGGCATACATGCATAACATATACATCAGGGTGCATAATGACCTGACTAAACAGTGGATAAAGCTACCCTTTATTACCACCAACAATGCCATTCTCAATTTCCTAGAGGCATGGCCACCAAAGTGGCACGCCCCAGACATCACAGAGATCGAGAAGTCGGCGGTGAAAAGAAAGAGATATGAGGCCAAGCTGCACATTGCATAGTTGGCTGAAAAACAAAGGAAGGAGGCACTAACCACAGACGTATGGGCAGTGCAAGATGCGACATAGAAAGAAACCGAGCAGGAGAAGGTCGCAATAGCAGCAGCAGCACAAGAGGCAGTTGTGAAGGCGAGCAAGGATGAAATGACACAGGGGCATGAAGCAGAGGAAGCAGAAACCAAAGTGGGAGGCATGGACCCACAAACAACATCAATGTAGTTGAAGTGCCAACATGCAACAAAGTGGGTAGGGTCACGTACGAAGATCAAGGCTTCAAAATTGTCCATTTACTCGATCACCTTAATCGAGGGTGATATACATGAAATCACCAAGAGAGTGCGCGATGTCACCTCTAAGGCTCTCAAAGATTTCATGTAGGAGAACTAGATTGTGTTGTGGGCCCTCAAAGCATAGCTACAGGAATTATAGACATGCCCTTCTCAGGTTGGTACCCTTTCAACCAGCCTCGTAGTTGGCTTAACAAAAGTAGAATAGATTTTATGCGCGCGGGTAACAAACACCATAGTACTCATGAAAGGAGCATTAGTGCCATCAAATGAGGCTGATAGGCCTTTAGTTAGTGCAATGAAGCACTCGATATAAATCTAGCTACACTCCCGTGTGAGACCTTATATGTGTTGTAGGATGGGATATCTGCAAAATTGCGAGCTAGCGAGTGCTGCGTGCTACAAGTCCTCAGTGTGCATAAAATAAATATGGAACAACTAAGCTTGCAGCATGATCAATTGGTGTCATAGAATGAACAGCTGCGATGCTTGCCAAAACATCCTTGAGCTAGCCATCCCAGTAGACATACCAGTGGAGGCGCAGATCCATAGGTTAGCAGCAGGGGTTTGCAAAGCGAAGGAAGAAATGAGAAAGATTCAGTTGGATCTGAACCTTTAGATCATCGAGCTGCAGTTAAAGGCACAGCCTACCACTCACCCAAAAGTCATAAAGCAGCACACTAGCACTATTAGAGTGGGATTGCCCGAGATTGATGGTGCAGTGTGAGACTACACTAGCATGTTGGAAGAATCACTTGAGGTCGTCAGAAATCTGCAGGAGGACCCCAACATCTAGTGCTTAGAGACAGAGGTGCATGAACTCCAACAATAGTATGACAATATCCGAGGAACTACGCAGATGGTGGTCCTCACTCAGAGGCTTGTGAGGATGCAGCAGGCCAAGGCACTGAAAGAATAGGTGGACATAGCACCACATAAGGAAGCAGTCCTGAAAGAGTGCATTCAGCCTTGGATCAAGGAGGCCTTCACTATCACGGAAGAAATCAAAGGCAAGCTCGTACACATTAAGGGATGCACACATTGATGCAAAGAATCACTCCCAACACAGACATCTCGGAACAACGTATATAGCAGATCCAGGAAGCAGTGGCTCAGTGCATTGCTGACCTCTTCATAGTTCAAAAACAATTGGCAAGACTCTGTCCAAAGATCATTGCACCGATAGAGTGACTCGAGGGAAAGTCACGATGTTTGTGTTGGGGGCCTGTTGGGCATGGAATCCCTCCAAGGCATTTTTTTGGGCCCAAAGCCCATGTTTTAATCGAACCCTATTGGAAAAGCTCCATGAATTGCGGGCATGGGGTGTGAAAGTATGATAGAGTCACAGGGTTGTCTGCCTTAGTTTTGTAGTATAGTGTTGGCGAGATAGACCTACCAATGGTCTGCGGACCATGGGATTGTATAAATGGAGCAAGGCTCTAAGTGTAAGAGAAGAGGATATAAAAGAGAGGCATGAGAAATCTAAGTGATTGAGTCATAAGTTGAACTGTCCCTTTGGGTCATAGAGTAGGAGAAGGCTCTACAACTATGTGCGCAGAGGCCTAGTAGTCCACAACTGAGTGCGCAGACCCCTATAGTTGAGTGTGTAGGGTGAGTCGAGTCTGTAAGCAAGGAAAGAATCAATAAAGAGAAGTTTTGTTATAATTCCGTGTATATGTTCTTCGATTAATGCATGATAGATATACTTTGCAAATATAATGTTTATTTACTACGCGCGCCTGTATGAGTGGCTTATGTTGTTACGTATAACTTAAAGAACTCAAGTAGGCAAAGATAATCAACTAACATTGAAATAGAAGCAAGGCCCTAGGTAATAACGTAGAGCGTGGTGATGAGCCCTAGGGTAGGGTTGCGGGAAGGCAGTATATCAGGTTGTAAGGGACGGGAAAGTGCGTGAAGCAACCAACACACAGGGTCAAACTGTGCACCAGTCAAACTCATCAAACATCTCTAAGCTGTGGAAACCTAGTTCTAGCACCCTCCCATACTACTTCGTGTGAGAACTCAGTCTGAGCTCCATGGATTGTTGCCGAAAGGTTGAGTAGCACCGGAATTTGTTTGGCTAATTAACTTTGAACTTGCGTCAGGCCACAACAAGCCAACAACGACTATATGAGGGTCAAGGCCAAGCCCCAATAGATCGTTTTTCTATGGCATGTATCATGTGATGTGTTTCTCATGTCTTTCTCGTGCTTGATTATTTTTGGTGCAAAGATTCTGTAATATCCCTCCCTTTAATAATAAATAATAAATAATAAAAATGATAATATAATAATATAATAATAAATAATAAATAATAAAATCACTTAATAATAAATAATAAAAATAATAAATCATAAATGATATTTAAAAATAAGAAAATAAACAAAAATAATAAAAATAGTAATAACTACACTAAAGCTCTAAATAAGAATAAATAGTAATAAAACAAAGAAAGAAATAAAAAGATTCAGTAAAGCTAAAAATCAAAAGAAAAGTAAAGAAATAAAACAAGAAGGCTAAAAATCAAGTTGCATGTAGACACATCGAGTGTGTGCATGTGGTTCCCCATCCAATGTTGTTCTATTTAATAGATGGTGAGGAAGATGAGAGGCATTATTGCATTCTATCATTCCGAGATTCTATCTGTCATTCTCTTGGGAGAATGGTATACTAAGACTTAGGAGCACTGGCAGTAGTCGTTGCTTGAGGGCTCGGGGGTGGCCAGTTGTAGCAGAATCCTGCACAATTGAGCCTACGGTTGGGAGGAGAGTCGTCCCCAAAACCCTGTTGCGGTAAGCCTACTTCTACCACAGGTAAGCCAGGTAAGTACTCTTCATAGTTTAAATTTAATGTTAATAAGTTAATTAGATATCTATTTTGGGCTGATACATATGGTATCAGAGCATGTTTAATCCTTAGGGCTTATGGGCATCTGGAAATTTACTTTGTTGGAATTTTTAACTTGACTTGTTTTAAAGTTACAGGTTGATTACTTCCAGGAGGCAGCACAATTTTTTTTCAAACCCTCACTATGCCATAAATTTTCTCTTAGTTATCTTTTGATTGGTTTTGGTGATTACGTTTCTGCGCTAATCTGCAAAGTTTTATCGGGTTTTCCAGGTGATTACGTTTCTGCGCTAATCTGCAAAGATTTATTGGGTTTTTCAGTATATATAGCTTTTCTCTTTTGGAAATTAAAGTGGGTCAGCGCGTTGTCTAGTATAATCGCAATTATTTAAGCTTAAATTTATAGATTGTAGTATTTTTGGAAATTGTTTTTAAATTAAAAGTACTTTTCACTTATATAAAAATGGGTGTTGGTGAAAGCACTAGCCAGAATTGAAATTACCAAGAAAGATATAGTGAACGCGTGGATATTTACACATTCTTCTTATTTGTTTTTGGCTCATCACTGTTAGGTTTTATACAATCACGAGAAAATCGTTGCAGGCCGAAAGTATGCGTGTCTTCCACTAACTGCGTGGACCTCCCTTTCCTTTAGGCGGGCCATGGCGATTGACGTGCAATTTTTTTTAAATTTCTTTCCATCCAATTGTATTGGAGTTTTGATGGCCAAGAGGGGTCACTGATCTGCAAAGTTCAATCTTATGTAAAATTATAGTTGTAAGCATATTTAGTCAGATCACTATTTTTAAACTATTATATATATATTTAAATTTCCAATCGAGTTATTTTTTTAATTCCCTTTAAACAGGGGTTAGCAGCATCACTGCTATAGCCCTTGTTTTCTTTTTAAATCATCTAGATCAAGAATCTTCTCAACTCTTCATAAAACTAATCAGTTGGAAGGAAATATAGCGATCTCACAAATAGTATATTCATGCTTTCAATTCTTTTCGTAGAAAATCCGTTCATCGATTTGAATCGAAAAAGGTTTAAGTTCTTCTTCCTTTAGAAGGAATTGATTCCGAGTTTGACTGCTTCATCGCATCTTTTGTCCAGCCACAGCCGCCACAGACAACTCTATTCAAGAGTTTTGTTTGCTCTCAATATACTGCGACCAACAAACAGTTCTTGAGTTCCCTCGGTTCTGTGCAGATTCATTCGATCAAACATTGCAATGGCGGAGAAATCTTTCAAGTATATTATTCTGGAAGGTGGCGTTGTAGCTGGTTGTGCAACCAGAGAAATTGCTTTCTCATCTTTTCCTTCATGAACAACCAATTGACCAAGTTCAACATTTTCAGCAGACGTACTGTGAATAGGAACAATGTTGATATTTGTTAGCTTGCTTGCATCTGTAGAATTTTGAGATCCTAGTATTGGAAGAGCTTGCCTGTTCCACATCTTTTCTTTCCATATTTTCACTTATCTCTTTAAAGACATTCTTGTTCCTAGAAAAGTCCCCAAGATTAGGACCCTGGCTAGGAATATGAAGGTCTGATTTCTTCTTTAACTCTAACAAAATTATAATAATACAAAAATTAGAATGAAAGCTGTCGTTCTTTACGTCTGCATGATCTTCTGTCCGCTTGTGGTGTAAATATTATCCGCAACCAGTGCAACGATCAACTTGATTTGTGAGGGGTATTTCAAAGAGGAAAATGATATACTTTTTTTTATGCTATTACTTTATTCCATGTTTTTTCTTTTTTTTAACATTCCATTTTATTCCACACTTGTAGGAATCACACCTAAAACCTGGAATGCCTCAACTTCCCAACTCAGCAAGACGGCAATGCAAGAACTTGTCAATAAAATCGCCATCACGTAGATACCTTCCAAATTGACCACAATAGTTTGTTAACGCTTTTGCATGTCAAACCAGAGATCAATCTCAACGAAGTTTCATTGCTTTTGAGTTAATTTTTAGATTTTTTGCTTCAATGATTGTTTTTTTTTAAATCAAAAAGCTGCTTGGACTTGAACCATAAAATACCGCAGATTACTGTTGTCAGTTAAATGTTCGCTGCTGATTTTTCGTATATGCTTGAAGATCACATTGCACTTTGTTTTGGTATATGCAGTTATATAAATTTTCTTAGCTTTTATTGTGGAAGTGAAATATAATGACAATTATGTGCACTTAAGTAATGCAGGGATGATGAATATGAAATGCCATGAAATGTTCAAGAAGTATATCAAAAAGGTTCAGAAGTCTGGAAAGCCTGGATTTTCTGAAATTTGATATCGATTATTAATAGTTAAAAGATTTTTTTTTTTTTATATATCATGATAACTTACTAAAAATAAATTAAATATTTTGATATTTATCAAACTTACTTGAGATAGTATATTAGGATATTTAAATTGGACTTTATTATTACTCGGTATTTTCTGTCTATCTAGGACTATATTAAATAATCAATTGTTCCCATTCATTCACCTTGATTTGTTACTAAGCAATGTTTCTAATCCAAACAAATGCCAAACTCTAGTATTTTGTGAAGCCGTTAAGTGATGTGTTGTATTATGGGCCAAAACTACCTGTGGCTTTATATTCTATCATAGGTGGCCAAATCTGTTTGTGGATCTGTTAAGCTGCATCGATTCTTTGTTGTTATGAGAGTAGGTGCAGTAATTAAGGATTCTAGTGCTGGTTTCCAGCTATGGGTCAATTTTCTGTTGATGATAAGGGAATAGAAAGAAATAACAAGTATTTCTTATGTATTCTGGCAACTATTTTTTTTTCGATCATATCTGCATCAGGGAGATATTTTAAGAAATTTGTATGGGCCCTTGCATACTAATGGATTGTGTTTTTCATTAGTATGTTATGTCAATTGTTTTTCCTCGAAGTTAAGCTTGTATAGATCATATTTTCTATTGTTTTTACATAATCCTCTTATCTTGTCTTATTGGAAGAATTTTCTAAAAAAAATGGATCTGTGATCATGGACGGTGGGTGGATTTGACTGAAGAATTGTCTTTCTGTTGTCACCATTACCAATATGTTTTCTTTGTTTCAGCAGTTGTCCAGCTGCTGACAATATGATTTACCAAATGAGAAGGTTATAAGATAATGTGAAAATTGCATTGTATTGGTTGAAATAATAAAGGGTCGATTACTTAGCTTGTTGGTTACCCAGCCATCTCACCACTGAAAGAACAGACGATTAAAAAAAAAATACAAAGGAGATGGTGATGATAGGGCTGAGGTTGGCCCCTAGGCTGCAAGGGTCGTAGAGAAGACACCCATGCAGATCTGAAGCTTCGGGTTTAGCAATTGTCTAAATTACTGGTGCATAAATTGGCTTTACTAGGTGTTTGAGCCAGTGCAAAGCTTGCAAAGGTTTTGAAGCTGTTTATTTAGGAAACTCGTAATGAACTGTGTCAAGTATGGAGTATGATATGCCATATCTTACTTTATAGAGGAGTATATAAATAAGATTTTAAAACTAAGATGATGCAGAGAAACCATTCACCCGGCTATATTGTTTTCATTAGATATATATCACAAATATAATCATGGTTGTGATTGAAAATCTATTTTACAGTATGATGCAGGCAGATTGAGCAGATTTGATTAAAAATG
This sequence comes from Pinus taeda, assembly GCA_000404065.3. NCBI lineage: Eukaryota > Viridiplantae > Streptophyta > Pinopsida > Pinales > Pinaceae > Pinus > Pinus taeda. The sequence goes on along the minus strand of APFE031614512.1, from coordinate 164,887 downwards.
TTTCCTTTCCTTTCAAATGATGACGTCTTTTTGTCCTCCCAGTATTGAACAGTAGGTGTAGTCATGTATAAGTGGTTAACTGGTATGCTGCTTTGTTTGAAATCTTCAGGTCAGTGTACATGTTAACCTTTCTTTACTTTACCTTGTATGTAAAGATTGTTTTAATTTTCTCACCCTAAGATTTTCTCCTAGAATTATAACCTGATCTCTGAGTGCAGATGCATGCAGTTTCTGCTTGATGCATCTGATATGTGCTAAGCAAGGGGTTATTAATAGGCTTGGGTAAGCTGGTTAATAAATTCACTTGTTTGAATTTAGGCTTGTTTATTGGAAGGATTACAAATCAAACGAAATAAATATAGGGGCTTTCAGTGGTTTGATTGAAAAATTTATTTTGCCATTTTACTGATCTTTTATTATGCATAAATAACTTATTCCACTCGTGACTATGGTCTTAATGCTACATAATCATATCTATAGTAGAATACTAATTGGAAACCATAAAATGAATTTGATTTCCATTTCTGAGTTTGAGATCTAAGCTGTGATGCTTTTCTTCGAAAGATTTAATGTATAATTGTTACCTTTTTGCTTCCTCTGTCTACCGCATCTCTGTAACACATATCCAATGTAATAATAACTCTATCAAGCTGATCTCATATTGCTTATGTGTGCATATTAGCATGTTAGAAAATATATTATGCGATTTCAAATGAACCTTCAGTTTGAATAATATTTGTTCAGTATGATTGTTCTCTCTGCATTTTTTCCTCTGGTCTCCATCCTTCCGTTAAATTGAAATCGTCCTTCCACAGCAATACATTTCGTACTGTATTGTGAAGTTGCATTCTAAGGGTTTTTCTATTCTTCCATTTGAAGATTATGTAATTCTTCTGGCATTCTGAATTGTGCAAATTATTGCAGAACTGCTTTATTTGTGAACTGCAAAAACAAATCGAAGTTTTTTTTTCAATTCATGTTAGTATAGCATCCCTTGTATTGTCTTTTTAATAAACTATTTTGGTGATTATCTACATGTACCAAGAATTAAACTTGGTAGAGATGATTTTGATAAGGTTTATTTATATTGAAAATAAAATGTGGATAAAGATAATATTTATACTATTTGATTGGAAATAGTTTGTAGATGAATACTTTTGACACTTTGATTTATTGATGGTAACTAGTTCAAATTAGTTTTTAAAATGGAAATGGTTTGTTTATGTTTTTGATTTTGAGTGATTAAAGTTTGATTGATGGGTTTATTGTTTAGGCTTCCTTAAAAAGGATCTGAATGGGTGTATTGTTCACCCTTTTCTATGTGTTCAACTTGACCATTTCTATCTCATCTTGATTTTGAAACTGTAAGTCATTAACAGACTTGGCTATTGCTTGTCTATCTTAGGCAGACAATTTTACGCCTAATTGTATTGTAATTTAAGGGATTTGAAATGGTGTTGCCTTCGCGGGTGTGCTTGCAGGCAGACCATATAATTAATAAAATGATATTTTTTTGTGTTGGGGAGGAATGACCTTCCCCGTCATCTGATCCGGTTCTGGGTCGGGTGGCAGTGTCTTTTCTTTATGGTGTGGAATATTTTTATGCTTGATTCATAAATTTTATGACATATATATCATATTAATATTACTTCACCATAAATCATATTAATTTAGTGAACTAAACATCAATACAACTTTTATATGGTGACATGAATATAGTAACTGAATGTGATTAAAAGGAAAATGTCACTTTAGTTTTACTGGCTTGGTCATATGACTTTGTTCAAAGCATATAATAAATCATCCGATAGTACTAGTTTTTCTTCATAAAAAGGTTTACGTGGGTTATCCAGAAAGCTCCACTATGTAATTATGTTGTCGAGTCATGAGGACTATTCATGACCAGTTTCTTCATGGGCCTTAACTAGTTAAAAGACATCCACTTTGTAGATAATATACTTTCCATAGATTTGATGGTAATCTTGTAATAGGAAAAATATTCTTTAGTCATGAGACTCGAAGCACTTCTTCGACTTTTGGTGGATATTGAACCACATCTCCGTGATTGATAGAATCTAGATCATTAGTACTCCTTATCTTGCATTCAATGATCGTTTGAAAGGTGAATTAGTGGATAGATTGGATCACCTAGTGACTCACATCACATTGCAGTTTTTCTTTAATTAGCTATCCAATTTGGTATCAAAGGACAAATATATTCTTAGGAATAAGCTACAACAATCAGATTCGTGATAGCACCATAATGTTAGTATAACTTAAAGTCTGGTGCATTCATTAGTTCCTCATTTCTTTCTCATGCATATTCTTGGGTTCTCTGTTCACATTAATATCTCATTATATGACATAATTAAGATATACTTTTATGATTCAGTAATTCATTGGAAAAGTATGTAATCCTATAATCTTGATATGCTATACTGGTTCGCATTACAAGCACAGTTTAAATAGCACGTACCCGCATCTATGGTTCAGTCTGATTTAACAACACAGAAATAACATTCTGTGAATGTTGATCATATTATTCACTAATTATTTGTTCGATTACTGCCCTTTACCAATAGTAGTTGCTTGGCATTTCTCTGGTCCATTATTGCAAGAACACAACTCTCTCAATATGATCTCCTAGTAAATTAAATTTTGCATTGCAATTTCCATTCAAATTACATGTATCTGCTCCTTTATTACTCATATCATTTGTATATTGAACATCATCAAGCTACATGATGGTATATTTAGTCTCAGTGGCAAACCATACAGATTTGGATTAAAGTTTCGATGTTGAGTACAATATTACATGACGTTCGTAATGGTTAAAGTTGTCTAAAGAAGAATGGGAAGAAGAAACTTGCAATTTTTTGGTAACTAATGATAGTTCAAGTGATTATGGCCAGCTTGGGTCAAATATTTAAGGTCATAAAGAAGAAATATCACAACAAAGATAATAAATTAGTAAGAAGAAACAACCTATTGTGGAGCATAAAAGAAGAGTATTGTGGTATTTTGAAAATAATGGAAGAATTTGGTAACTTGGTATTATAAAGGTATCATTGTAAGTTCTATCTAAGGATGATGCACCTAAAGAAGAAATCTTGGCAATCAACCAATGAAGTTGAATAATTATGGTAATAATTTTACGAAACTTGGACGGTATGATAAAATGATGGGAAAGGATAAGTGTGTACATGACAACATCTATAACAATTTTTCCCTCTAATGGGAGAGCCACATTGTAAAGTTTTCCATAAGTGATTCACTATATGAATGAATTATGGACAACAAGATGTATGGTCAGCTAATTTTATTATGTGGATAAGCGGATTACATATATCTTATTGAAGTTATTTTTCAGGTATTACCCAAGATGGGAAGAGTAATGTATGAACTTACATGATGACCAACTAATGATAACTTGGAAGATATAGGAAGGAATGTTTCCCAACTTGAATAATGATACTATTTAATAATAAAGAGTCTTTTGCCCAATTGGAGGAAGGGGTCAATTTATGATTAAGCAATCAACTGGTATCCAACGTGACGAACTCGATGAGATAAGAAAATAATTCTTTGAAGTACTAATTGTTAAATAAGTCAACATCGATCAACAAATCCCCGTGCAAATCAATTAAGCATGATATAGAGTTAAGTCATGATGGAAATAGTATTTACAATGGCGATATTGGAATCAATGAACCAAACTATAAATGGATGTAAAATCAAGGGATTTTAATTTTGAGATAAGATGATTTAAATAATGATGGTATCACTAGTAATGAATTTCACCAAAATTTCCTTTGGGAAGGAAGAATATATGATGAGAGATTAAGACTCAAGATGATAATTATGAAATTTAACGATGTACTTAGATGATTATACCATTGGTGTAAATGATCAAACTACCTAGTAGAAATAAGTTGAAATGATTATTGAAAAGTGATAGACACCTTGACGAAAACATACTGACGGTGATATCATGATATCATATGTTTGATGTACATATGGTTCTTATAGTGATAAGGTATCTATACGATAATAGCAATATGCATAGGTATTATGACATTATGTTAAGGTATATTGACATTTTCATTTACTACCTGATGATAAGTATTTCCTGTTCAATACTCATGATGGATATGATATGCATAACGTGGCATAGGAATTATGATGTTATAATATGAGGATTATTGACATGTGGTTCATTTATGTTAACTCATGATATGTCTTGATATAATAATGTGATGGTATAATTGATGCATGCGATAGTTCCATACAAATCTATGACATGCGTGAGCATGCAGTTCCTTGCAAGATTTGGCATGTGGATTATTTCCTATGATACTATGACGGTATGGTTAATGCATTGGATGCATGTTGAGATGTAATGATTCAAAGGACTCCACAAATGGGCCGAGAGGGCCGTTTTTTTTTATGATCTCGTGCAAGCCCATACGCATGAGGGAGTATAAGTAACACCATATGGGCTGGGGACAAAACTCAATCAACACTACATATGCCAATGGTTCCTTTGTCTTGTGTATAGCTCTTGATGGGTAGCTCTTGAAGAGCTATGGGACCATCTTGAGGAGGCTAGGTGCCTGATGTTCTAGGCTAGGTACCTGATGTTTCAGGCTAGGTTCCTGTTGGGATGCTGAAGTCTACAAGGGATGTAAAGGACTTCGATGCCAGGGGATGTGCGCCTTAGTAGTTGTGGAGGGAGTGGGCCAGCCTGCGAGATGCCCGAGGTCATTGAGTACCGGACCGGATGCCTGCCTTGGGGCAGATGAGGTCTGAGTCAGGCGCGAGCCTTGGGGCCAGGCTTGGACTAGGATACAGACTGGGTTAGGCTTGTGCCTGGTGCCGAAAGTGGAAAAAGGACAGAGATTCCTTGAGATTTCCCAGGGTGTTGGGGACTTTCAATGCCTGCTAGTTATACTAGTTTAGCAGAGGGTGTTGGCAACATGAAGTAAATAAAATAATAAATAATAAAAATAATACACAATAACTTCGGGACGAAGTT
>APFE031614512.1:116003-159463 GCA_000404065.3 Pinus taeda | reverse complement strand
ATAACTACACTAAAGCTCTAAATAAGAATAAATAGTAATCAAACAAAGAAAGCAATAAAAAGAATCAGTAAAGCTAAAAATCAAAAGAAAAGTAAAGAAATAAAACAAGAAGGCTAAAAATCAAGTTGCATGTAGACACATGGAGTGTATGCATGTGGTTCCCCATCCAATGTTGTTCTATTTAATAGATGGTGAGGAAGATGAGAGGCATTATTGCATTCTATCATTCCGAGATTCTATCTGTCATTCTCTTGGGAGAATGGTATACTAAGACTTAGGAGCACTGGCAGTAGTCGTTGATTGAGGGCTCGGGGGTGGCCAGTTGTAGCAGAATCCTGCACAATTGAGCCTACGGTTGGGAGGAGAGTCGTCCCCAAAACCCTGTTGCGGTAAGCCTACTTCTACCACAGGTAAGCCAGGTAAGTACTCTTCATAGTTTAAATTTAATGTTAATAAGTTAATTAGATATCTATTTTGGGCTGATACAGCTTCAAACCTACAATGTCGAAGTTAATTAATTTGTTCTTTGATTCTGATAAGCTTGAAGGGGTAAAATCATACAAGACATGCAAACATCTCATTGAAAGCACTCTAATATATAATGAATTGTGGCAAGACATATTTGATGGAGAGATTAAGCTTGATAAAGCTACAGATGTAACTTCACTTGCAAAATGGGAAGTTAAAAATGTCAAGGCACTAACCCTTATAAAGTCTTTAGTTAATGATTAGATGTATATTCATATTGAAAACACCTTAGATGTATGGTCTACTTTGTTTACTTTCAAAGATCTATTTGATACACAACCTGAATAAAAAAAGGTTGATCTACAACTTAGGTTGCTTCAACAAAATCTAACTGAAGGAGGCGATGTCCTTGAGTATATCTCCAGGCTTAAAAATATTAAGCAATAAATAGTAAAAGCTAGATTTCCAACAATAGATGACAATTTCATGAGCACAATTCTAATTGCTGGATTGCCTTCTTCTTACACGCATTTTTTGGAAACTCTATAAGTGACATAAAAGTTTGATAAATTAATGTTTGATAAGCTAAGTGAGGTGTTGGCTCAACACAACAAAACTTTTGGGAAGAAAAAACAAGAGGAAGATGTCTTCTTCAGAAAGGCCAACACAAGTAAATAATCAACCAACAATTCTAAAGACAGAGGAAGGGGAGATTTCAATTAACATATAGTGGAACATGGTGGACAAGGTCATGGAAGAAGCCAAAGTAGAGGAAACTTTCAAGGAAAAGGAAACAGTCAAGGCAAAGGCAACTTTCAAAATAGAGGAAAATTTCAAGACAGAGGAAACAATCAAGGAAGAGTTCAAAGTGAAGGCAGAGGGAAAACTCAAAGCAGAGGTCAAAGCAGAGGCATAGGATAGTATCAAGAAAGAGGTAGAGACGTGAATCAAATTGTCTACAGAAGATGTAACAGAGTGGGAAATTTTGCAGAAGATTGTAGAACTTCCATTGATAAAATTCCAAATTTCCATCAAACCATAGCTCCATTTTGCATTGGTGAAGACGATGATGGTTCGAATATGTCCTCACATCAAGTCAAAGCTCAGGATCAACCACACTAGTTTCCACTCTTCTTAAAAGTGATTATGAAGATGCATGGATTTTAAATATAAGGGAAATTTAACACATGACTTTTTGATAAGAATTATTTTTGAACTTCCAACCATGCCACCTTAGTTCAATATTTCTTGTTGATGATACAAAACATACTCCTTATGGAAAAGGTCTGGTTAAAGTTTATCTTCCTGACATTGGAGAAATATTGATTTCAAATGTACGGTATGTACCCATCTTTAAAAAGAATTTGTTGTCTTTAATCTCGATCCAACAAGCTGGACATCAGGTGGTTTTGGAGGATGGCCTAGTTAAAATTAATTCAATCAAACTGGACATGAAAATAGTGATGACATGATATGAAGATGGAAAAATGTTAAGGATGAAACGAAAAATTCTTTCGAGGAATTCTGACTTTGTAGGGGCAGCAAGCACAAACATTTCTCCTATCATATTATGTCATGTGAGATATGGACATTTAAACTTTGTCAGTCTCTCTCAACTACAAAAACAAGGAATGGTTAAGGACTTCCTACCTTCAAGAAAGAAAAATACAAAATGTGAAGCTTGCATTTATGGAAAACATAGTTGAGAGACTTTCCCGACAAGATCATGGCGGGCAAACATGCATTTGCAATTAGTACACAGTCACATTTGAGGACCCTTGCAAGCTTCTCTAGGAGGCTGCAAATATTTCCTACTCTTTATTAATGATTTCAGCAGAATGACATGGGTTTACTTATTGAAGCATAAGTCAGAGGTATTTGAAAAGTTTAAAACTTTTCATCAACTTGTTGAAAATGACGTCAGAGAAAAGAGTGGCACTCTTAGAACTAACAATGGAGGAGAATTCACTTCAAAGGAATTCCAAAGTTATTGTAGAGACAATGGGATCAAATGACATCTTACAAATGTCTATACTCCATAGAAAATTTTAAACACACACATGGCAACAATAGAATATTAAAGATAAACAGGGGAGTACCACTATTATTAACAAATGATATACATATAAAGTACATGGTGTGACCCTTGGATTCATATTCCAAGGGGCCTCTTGGACTCCTTTTGGTTGTTCAGCTTCCACACCAACCCTTAGAGGATTAGGTGTCCAACATTCCACCCCTTAATCCGAAGGGTTATGTATGAGTCGAAGAAGAGAGCTGTAATTCAAAACTTGCAAAAATGCATGGCACTGTTAGGCTGAATGTGCTCTCTGAAATGTTGGTGGAAAGGGTTGTGGTTTAAGGATGACCACTAACACTGGAATGCTTAGTGTAGTTCCTAGAACTCTTCCAAGTCTGGCATGAAGATCAAGTATTCTACTAGAGGAAGTGCTTCTGATGTTTTGAAGAGGGAAACCTTCAACCATGAAAGGGAGGTCTCAGCCCGCATAAAAGGGAGAACTTCAACCTGAAAATGGAAGTCTCAACTTGTGATGGTTTAAGGATGACCAACAACTCTATAATGCTTAATACAATTCCTAGAACTCTTTCAAAACTGGAAAGAAGGCGAAGTCTTCTACTAGAGGAAGTGTCCCCAATTCCTTGAAGAGGTTTCGCAAACTAAAGGCATGCTCAGGGGCATCGTTGTCTCTAGCTACAACTCTAAATCTGGTATGGCTGGTTGTGGCTCAGGCTTGCCTGATGTTGCTTTGAATCTTGTAGATGACCATCATTTCCCCCCCTGTCAGATATAAGGCGAGATGATGGAGAAAACTCAATTGCAAGACTATTCAATACTCTAGAACAAGTTCAGACATATGACATAAATATCTTCTTGTTTGTTGATGCCCATTACCAAGAAGCGATCCATCTAAGATAAATCTTTGTTCTTGTAGGAGGTTTGTTTCTGAAGCATCTACTTGAAGAATGACTAGTTTTATGACAGTGCTTACATGGATGAAGATCAAAACAATGATATTGCAGATGGCAAACTTGTTCACAGTGTTGGCATTTCACAATTTGTTGCTATGGAAGAGGGGCAGAATCTGGAACAACTGAAGGTGAACTGTCATGAAGAAATCTAGCACTCTGAAACTAGATGGGCTTTGAGTAATCTATAATATGAAAGGAAACCTCCTTTTCATATGTAAGACCTATTTTGTGCTTGTTGTGGACAAGTTCTTCCCAAGGTTTGATGATGGGCTTGGGAAATGCAGACTAGATTTCTGCATCTGCATGTAACCTTGCTGCTTTATTGGGCACTGTATCTGAATTAACTTGCTACTTATGGGAGTCTATTTCATTGTTCTTAACAGAAACAGGTTCAGAATGATGACTCCTCTATTTTAATTCTCCTTGATGTAGTTGAGATTCAAGCTCCAAAAATTATATCTTGTCTTGTGTATACTGCAAATAGGTTTTAATATCACAAAGAGTGTTCTTGTTGATTTTCACTATATCATGAACTGCCGAGTGTATTACAATATTTAGCAACTCTATTACTTCACCAATTTTATCCATTTTCCAAACAGTCAGATCAAAAATGCACTTGTATAAATAATAATGGTTTTAGAAAATTAATTTACCAACACGAATTAATTTGCACTGATGTCTGCTCATGTCCTCACTTCACAGTGTCTTGTGCCTCACTTTCTATGCAATAAGCCCAATATTGCTACCTTAACAGAATGTCTACCTTGACAAGTTTGCAGCCCATAGGCTCTTATTTTTCATCAATAACAAGACCCCAACATAAATGAGATTATCTTCTATATTTCATCTACCATACACCATATAAAACTCATGCACAATAGCCTTCAATGCATTCAAAGTAGCATACAGTAGTTCTAGACCGTAGAATTTCAATCGTCCCCACTCAATTTTGAATAATACAACACCAAGGGGATTGCCTTATGCAATGCTCAATGCTCAACATTAAAATTCTCATGCCAATCTTAAGAAACATCAAAGATTTCACATCCACTTGTCAACCCTGCTAGCCTTTAGGTGTTATATCATGTTGGACAACATTATTATGATGGAAACGCAGTTGAAATAGTACAATGGACAATGTTATACTATCTCTACAAACTCTGTTATACCAACAATGTTGAACTTATCAACAGCATATATATCTGGACAGCGTTAATGTATATAACCTGGAGCAACCTTCTTTGTAGCTGGCTTCTTTGCTGGGGTAGCTTGTTTAGTAGCCTTCATAGACTTGATGGATGGAGTGGCCTTCAATGGATACCAAAAGTTTGAAGCAGAGACCACGGAGGTATAATGTATATCGGTGTTCTTTGTATATGAATACCATGGAGCACCATGTATAAGGACTATGTTATTTGATTCCCAAAGAACCCTGTCAATCGACCAATAATGGAATACACACAAACTCACCATTTCACCAATCTGAGACTTTCACATAGTTCCCGAGGTTTAACTTTATCGGGTTCATTCTCCACCATAAATTTCAACCCCATGATCTAATAGTTGATATCCTTTCTCTGATCAATCAAACCTGCATGACCATCCTCCATCATATATATGCACTCACAAGATCCGACAGTCTTCGGCAATTTCAGAAGTAAAACCTACATGAAGATTACCAATCTGAAATGGGTAGTTTTTCTCTCTCCACTTTTTATGCCCCCAAAATATCGTTTCTTGTGTGAAGACCACCTTTTTCACTGGCTATCTTTTGTGTACCTTTTTAAGGCGATGACCATTAGATCTATTGATCAGATGCCTATTGCTCCCCTTTAACTTTTGACTCAAAATTGTCGGGTTTTCCTTTATTATGCTCTAAATTTAACACTTCCACCAATTTATATTGGAGTCGTGGTATGGAGGAGCTCTGATTCCAGAGTGTGAATTAAAGTGGTAGGGACCTGATTATGAATGAGGCAATACATTGGAGGAGCGAGCAATGATATAATCATGCCCAACAGATAACACCACAAGTCAAGTCTGACACACAACACCAAATCATAGTTTAGATAAGTGCTTTAGAGAGCCACGAATGGTGGTTTGCTTCAACGGAGCTAACAATGCATAGGTTGAGGATGACTATTGTTGGTTCACACAAACGCCCTTCTTGCACAACACCTCCAGGCAGCGATTTGGTGTTCGAGTTGGGGCTATGGTCAATGTCTCAACACAAACATTCAATACAATGTGTCGAGAATAAAATTCTCAATTGAATTTGAATGGATTGACCTTCAAACACACAACAATGATGTACTAGAGATTTTGCTTATAATGCATGGCTAGTGATTCACACCTGCCATTGGAATTGGAATTGGAATGAATCGAAATAGAATAGAACAATGAACTAGGCAAGTATTCAAGAATTTGAAGATGGCTTTTCCAGCATAGGTACACTTCTGTATTTAAAAGGAATGCTTGCCATTACCAAAGGAAAAATTCAAGGATGCCTTAGAGGTAATAGATAAATAGGCTTAGATGGTAGAGCCCTAAATTTGATGAGACCACAAGTCAATTCCAAACCAAACTCAGATTGCAGCAGCTATGAACAAGCTATGAACGAAATGATATAGTGCTCACATTAATCTCAATAGATATATAAATACAACTGAAATTTACTGGAGGAGTAACGCTATAACTTAGCACATAAACCTTGAACTTTAATTAACACACAGAGAAAGAATGCATATACTAGGAATAGAAATGTTAGAGGAGTTACTGTATATAAAACTAACTAGAGACCTATGCTATGACTGGTGCAGATAGATTCTGGAAAGTGTATTAAGGTGGTTCATGAAATTCAAGGTATGGTATAACGTTTAACTCTTTACCAACTCATTCGAAAACAAATATTTTACAGAGATGGAAGTCTAGAACAAAGGTACGAGATTGATATGTATAGAAAGGCCACAGAACAACAAGCTCACATAAATAAGTGGCTCATACTTGAGCAGGGCATGAGATCACCCGCTCGAATACCATGTTTAACACAGACATGGCAGTAACAGAATATTAAAGATAAATAGGAGGGTACCACTATTATTAACAAATGATAAACATTTATAGTACATGGTGTGACCCTTGGATTCATATTCCAAGTGGTCTCTTGGACTCCTCTTGGATGTTTAGCTTCCACACAAACCCTTAGAGGATTAGGTATCCAACAAGAAAATGGAGTAGTAGAAAGAATGAATCAAACTTTGTTAGGAATGGTGAGATCTATGTTAACTTTTAAAAAGTTAAGTACTATTTATTGGGTGGAAGCAATACATACAATTGTTTACTTAAGGAATAGGTCTCCCACTACTTTGGATGGAATCACACCTTATGAAGCATGGTTTGCTTTCAGACCTAAAGTTAAACACCTTAGAGTTTCTGGTTCCATGTGTTATGCCTTAGTTCCAAAAAAAATGAACTAAGCTAGACTCACGATGTTTGAAATTCACAATAATTGGATATTCAGATGAGAAAAAAGGGTATAGAATTCTGTGAAATGCGAAATTTATTGTGAGCAGAGATGTAATTTTGATGAAACTGGGAGTAAGAGTGTTGAAGAAATAGAACATCTTCTTCAAAAATTGGAAAGAAAAGGAGATAAAAGGAAAGGAAACATTTAAATTCAACCAAATCCAAAAAATTGGTATGAACTTGATTTTCCTTCCTCTGAAGATGATTGGTCGAGTCCATCTACTTCACCAACACAGTCTGTGTCTTCTAGTAGTTCATTAGAATCTCCTAGTAGCAGTAGTTCTTGTGACAATGATTCTCCACCCCCAGAATCTACAGTTGATCAATGTACCTTTGTTTACACTAATCCTCTTTATAATTATGGTGAATTTTCAGAATCTCAAACAGGTGAACATCAATTGCCAAAACAAGTTGTTCAACTTTTGAAAGATGTAAGGCTAGATGACAAAAATAAAATAGGAACAAGGGGTTCAACCAGGAATGAAGGAAATTTTGCCTTCATCATAAAGAGACAGTAAAATATAAAGAATGACAACAAGCTATGATTGAAGAATATAAGGCAATTCAAGACAACAACATTTGGAAACTTATTGATTTTCCTCAAAATGTTAAAACCATCGGATGCAAATGGGTTTACAGAATTAAGTACAACCAAAATGGAGAAATCAACAAGTACAAAGCTAGACTTGTGGCTAAGGTTTTTTCAGAGTAAGAAGGTGTTGATTATGAGGAAAATTTATCTCCTACCACAAAATGGAACATAGTCCACTTAACACTTTCATTAGTGGCACAAAAAGGATGGAAACTTCATCAGATGAATGCAAAGAGTGGTTTCCTCAATGCAAATTTACAGGAAGATGTATATATGACACAACCACCAAGTTTTGAAATTGAAGGGCAAGAACATAAAGTCTGTAAATTGATTAAGTCTTTATATGGGTTAAAACACGCTCCACAAGCTTGGTATGCCAAAATGGATGAATAATTTCGGAAAGTTGGATTTCAACGAAGTGAATCTGATGATACTTTGTATGTACATCAACATTGTAAAAATATGGTGATTCTTGTTATGTGTGTAGATTATTTGATCATGACTGGAAATAATGATTATCATATTGTATAGGTTAAAAAAGAGTTACATGTAGGAGTTAAGATGATAGATTTGGGAATACTTCACTACTATCTTGGAGTTGAAGTATTCCAACGTGCACATCATATTTTCATTTCTCAAAGTAAGTATGTAGCAGAAGTTCTTCAGTGATTTGGAATGTAGGATTGTAAGCCCACTCTTACCCCCATGGAACAAAACTTGAAATTTCAAAATTTGAAGGGAGGGAAAAGGTGCACAACACTACTTATAGACAAATGATTGGCAACACTATTTATCTGACAATGACTTGACCAAATCTATCTGATGCAGTTAGTATTCTTTCATGCTTTATGCAGGAACCACGTGATAGGCACTCGAATTCAGCCAAAAGGGTTCTATGATATATCCAAGGAACAAAATATTTTGGCCTTCTTTACAAAAAGACTAAAAACTTTGTACTTGGCAGATTTTTAGATGCCGACTTTTCTGGTAGTATTGATGGTCAAGCATCAACCTCTAGTTATTTAATGAACATGGGGTCAGCCACAATATCTTGGAGTTGCAAGAAACAAGCTATAGTGACTACTTCTTTGGCTGAAGCAGAATACATATCAGCATGGGAAGAAACATGTGAAATTTTTTGGTTGCACAAAGTTTTGCAGGATTTGGGGATTCCTCAAGCAAAAGCTACATCATTATTCATTGACAATAGGTCAGCCATAAATCTTGCTAAGAATCTAGTTTTTCATTCCAAAAAAAAATATGTGGACACCAAGTATCATCACATTATATTACTCATTTCCAAGGATGTCATCAAGCCAGTTTATTATCCTTCAGAAGATTAGGTCTACGATATTTTCACAAAACCACTTGGCAGGATCAAATTTACTAAGTTCAAAGATGAACTTGGTATTTGTTGTAATGTATCTTTCGATCATGGCAGGAATGTTATATGATCCAAAATACAAAATTCATAGTTCACAGAGTTAATATAGAATATTTATTTATTTAGAATATTTAATTAAATATTAGAGACACCTAGAAATAGAATATTGTTGTAAAAGATATGACATCTAGAATAATGTCATATCTTAGGCTCCAACTTAGGAGTAGAGGTAGTATATTGGTTAGAATTTCATTTATTGTAAATGGACACTTGTTAATTTAATAAGGATTCAATAACTAGAATAGCTTAGAAAATTAAGCTTATATATAGCTCATTCTCCTGATTGTAAGAGTGTTGGAGTGCGTGTGTGTAAACTCTTGCAAAATTATTATGTAATTTCTTTTCTAATTAATAAAATTGTGTGTCTGAGAACACTTCTGCCATTAATACTCAAACCCTTGCGCAGAACTTGTGAATCTATCCACTTATGCCTATGGCCATAAAATAATTGAAAAAACTATTAACCATGTGAGCTACTATTGGGAGAAAAACCCTAATTTCCATGGAGACTTTAGAGGAGAATTAAATCATACCACAGTTATAGGTTTAAAATTAAACCCTAACCAATGCACAAAAACACTAATATGTAATAAATCACCTTATATGGTTAGATTTTGAACATAAATCTTCATTGAATATTCAATATTAGAAATTGAATGAAATATGTTTAAAGTTGTTGTAAAAGGAGAATAATCTTACTCAGGTTTCGATGGCTGAATGATAATTTCACTACACCCCTATTATACAATTAGAGGCGGGCTTTTATGAGTATAATCCAACCAAATACATGAAAACACACAAATATAGAAGTAGAATTAATGAATTTAGTGGTCACCTCAAGAGGAAAGCCATGAAATGGAAAATTGTAGTTTAGAACTGGAGTTGTCGAATTTCCTTAGAAAAAAACCTTGTTTATTCTTACAATGGAATCACCAAAACAAGGAAAAAGCATTCATGGTTTGTACTCTCAGAGCATTGAACATAATACTTAGAAAAATCACTTGCATTTCACAAAAACAAATATAAATGGTATTATCTCTGCTAAATTAATTATTGGTAACTCCATCGTTAGTGTGGCGATCTCTGAAACAAACGAAAGGATATGGAACCATATGGAATAAATGTAAGAGACACGTTGCAAAGCACATAGAGCAACACTTTGGCCACGCAACACATTGTAAATGAGCTAATAGAATAGAGGTAGGGTTTTCTTGCCCTATGGAAATATTCATGATAACCTCCAATGTTGGATTCAATCATTTAATCTTAATCATTCATGAGAATTTATTACCATGGACCACATGATACCGTTTGAATGGGAAATGGTAAGGAAATCTGTAGCTTATATCTAGTGATTCCATATGTCATGGATGGTCCATACCATTCCCAAATCAGTTAAACAAGACTAGAAATATTGTCAAATTGGATATAAAGCAATACAAGTAATTTAAGGTAGGGTGCTCTATATTATGAACTAATACTTGGGTGATGGTCATAGTATGTAGAGAAATAATTATGTTGCAATGGTTTTGATATATATTTGTGTGTGTGTGTGCATTGAAAATTCTCTAATGAGATAAGAGTATAATATAAAAATAAATTGTTCAGAAGGTGTTAATTATGAAACTCCTTATGCTATACATACATGTGATCCATTATATGAAGAATATTTCAAAAATATTATAGGGGTGTAATAATTATGAATACCAAATGGAAGTTTGATGTCATTCATGCTTTAATACAATTAAAATAAGAGTAAAGGAAATTGAATTGTTTGACTTTATTCAATTAAGACAAACAAAAGGATGATGGGTACGCAGGTTAAAGGTATAATTTTAATTACCAATTATAGTGAGATATATAAAAAAAAAAATTAGGGTATGAGATTGAGGTATGTTAAATTGATGGTGAATAACTACTTTCGAGCATCAATGATGACAGGTAGAAAAAAATTAAAACTTCGAATTTGACATCTTTGATAACTTGTTCATGAAAATAATATGTAGGCATAGGTATCTTGTGCCATTGATATTGTATAAGGTATGTCAAAAGTTGTTTACAGTTACAAAATTCTTTGGGATTGGTAATGTTATTGACATTTCATATTGATGGGTGTCCTGAATAGGTAAAATAGATTGCACATCTAACCACTCCTAGGAACATAAAGGATATACTGTAATTACCTTTTGGAATTTAATAACACTTTCCTACATTAATGAGTGCTTATGGGATTCAAAGAGAATTTTCATACTTTATTTTTCTAACATGACTATTGTATAGGATTTTAAAGGGATTTCACATAGATTTGAAATATATCCAACTAAATATATTTAGGGGCACCACTCCTTGTTACAAAATAATTCCAACTTGGCTACTTAAGGGCAATAAATTCTCCTTCCAACTACTATGTGGTAACCTAGAAAATAAGATCTAGTTTTTTATGGTTGTTGGAGGGAAAAAATTACTCCCCTCAAGAAGGATTCCATCTAAAATTTTTGTATAAATAAGATGGTTCATTAGCCTAGTCGAAAGTAGAAGAAAGATATAGTGAAGCATGTGAAAAATAAGAGAAGTTTAGATTAGTGACTTCAAGTAAGCTTTGTAACTCAATCATGTACAAGAATGTTTGCAGTGATATTTGATATTATCTCTTAGCATAGCCTTCTTCTAAGGTTTATGAGCTTCTTCGGGTTAAGGCCCACCCTAGGTGCTCAATTTCCCTCTGGAATTAGTTCTATCCATGCATTTTTTTATTTTTTCATAGTATTATGAAGGTTACTTTCATGTATGGTTAATGAGATAGTTTTAGAAGAAATATTTATATCTTATCATTTGGTGATAACAAAGTTTTAATTTTACATTTAGATTCATCTCTTTGCTACTATTGACTCGTTTTCCATCATTCACTATTTGTTCTTTCTTGTATCATACTATATTTTGTAGCTATAGGAAACGTTTTAGCCTTGAATTTTGATAATTAACCCTACAACAAGTTTCTATGCTGCCTTAGATAGGTGCATTTTTCCATCTTCCAATTTATCCTTTTGAGATTCCTTTCCTCCAACATTACATTTAACATGTTCACCATGTCATTGTACTGTCCCTTATAGCAAAATAGGGACTCTTGTAGTAGTTTGCAACCCACCTTCTAAACTCACCAAACTCCTTAATTAATGTATTAAAACACCCTTGGAACCGTGATAATGGAAATTGGAGGTAAAGACACCTTTTATATCCCTTTATTTTGTTTTTTATAGAAGCTTCTTCTTTTCTACAAAATTAGGGTTTGTTGTTTGCAAAATTTTATTTCAATAGTGTGTTTTTTCCTTGGAATATAGAATATTTTTGAATTCATTTCATTGCAAATAGTGTAGTGTGCATTCCTTTATTGTAAATAGCCTATGGTTGCATTATTTCCTTCTTCCTTCTAGTTATTTTCTACAATTTTAGTTTTCTTGTAGAATAGAATAATCAAATTGGTATTTATACATGTAGATTTAATTTC
Organism: Pinus taeda; assembly: GCA_000404065.3. NCBI lineage: Eukaryota > Viridiplantae > Streptophyta > Pinopsida > Pinales > Pinaceae > Pinus > Pinus taeda. The sequence continues at coordinate 146,938 of APFE031614512.1, read as the reverse complement.
AATACTTCCACATTCAAAAAATGTAGCAAAAAGAAAGAGATGCTTCATGTTGTACATATAGTGCCAACCCCTCTTGATTTTGTACAAATCTAGGGTTCACAGCTAAGATCGATACCATTGGGAGTTTCATCATTGTTGTTGTAATACTAAGGGCCATCACTTTTTTGGGTCATTGTTGGGGAGGTATTAAATTATATACTATAGTTTTATTTAGTTAATAGTTTGTTTCTTTCGTTTCATCTCATGCAAAAGTAAAAAAGGAAATTAGCATATTCTTTTCAAAAAATATAGAAAAAAATATGTTCTCTTATTTTATGCCTTGAAGAATTATGGATAGAATAAGGAAATTTTTACTAACAACTCCCACTTCCACTATCATCCAGCCTCTTTCAGCATACAATGAGCCTGATACCCTATCCACAGGGACCTTTGAGGCCCATCTTTGGTGAGACGGTAATGATATTAAATGATTTTGTAGAAGGGTAAATACCTTCACACCCCACCAACACTATGGTTAAAGATAGACAACCAGAAGTGCTCACCTTTCCCATTAGAGTAACTGATGGAGAGGATAAAATGAAAAAAATAATCCATATGTTCTCCCACACTTATATTATTATATTATACAATATCCTGACACTTTCATTTCCAATTTTGTTGTAGTATGCAAGACTTATGACTATACAGTTGATAAGTAGAAGCTCAAATTGTTCCCTTCCACTCTTAAAGATGAATCCATTCAATGGTTCATGAACCTAGAAGGTGACAACATCACCATATGGGAACAAATGCAACAATAGTTCAACACAAATTAGCAATATTACTGTAGAGGAATGGGTACAAGAGATAAGATATTCAAAATTATCCAAGGAGAAAATGAATCTTTGGAAGATCTTGAGGAAAGATTATCATTGAGTTATAGAAGGGCACAAAATTTTATCTTAGATCCATACTACATGAAGTTAGTCCTAGAATGGGGAATTAGGAAAGAACTAATGGAAGCACTTAATTTAGTAGCCAATGGGGTCAGATATCAACTCACTTATGATGATATCAAAAAAGTATTAAAATATCACTCAAGGGCTACTAGAAAATGAAGTACAACAGACAAGAGTTCAATAACTCCTTATTCCTCCTACCTGGTTACTAAAAATGAGGTAAGAGGTATGCTATATGACATGAATATTGGAACCTTACATAAATTTTCCATGTAGATGGACACCTTGCAAATCAAGAGAAAACAAGACAAAGTAGAGAAGGAATTAGCCATATTCTACTCTCAATTCACTAAAAGATGTCTTATTAATGAATGTACTTTAAATTTAATAGAAATATGTTTTATATTTTATTAAAACCATTACAATGTAAATTTTCATCTTTTGCAGGTCTAAAGGGTTTTAACCAAGGAGAAAAATAGAGCATGGCGTATTTATGCTTTGACAAACAAAAGAGGTCACACACCCCTGGGCAGTTCCAATAAGCTATGAAGTTCCCATATCGTTCCAATGCTAATTATAATTCTCATTATCAACATTGGTGCCCTCCTAACCCTTCACCCTAACCTATGCTAACTCCCTAGCCATAAATGCCTCAAAATGTTACTCCAGCTTCCAACCATACACTAGTCAATCTCATCAATGGAGTAATCCATCACAAGGATGAAGGCCTTAGGCAACCGAATCACCTACATCAATGCCTCCTCCCTAGCAATCTCAAGATTATCTTATGTTTGGGTGAGTAATAATCCATAAGTACTTAGATATTAGGAGTGAAGTGGTATATGTACACATCAATGACCTTGTAATTCCAAAAACTCTCGTTGATTTGGGAGTTGCAATCGACTTCATGACCAAGGAAATCATGCTCAAACTTAAACTCTAAGGATCTCTAGGAAATACCTCTATTGTCCTACATCTTGTTAATAGATTTACATTATAACATAAAGGTCTCATAGGAGATGCAATGGTATTTATTTATTTTTTGGAGTATCCTCCAAAATTCATTGTCCTTAATCCCAATACCAAGTTTATTAGTTTTCCATTCATCCTAGGAAGACCCTGGTTAGCCACAGTTGAAGCATACATCAACTGTAGGGTTGGTAACATGACCACCAAAAATGGGAAATCAAGAAAACAACGTGTGTTATACTTGTCATTCTCAACCTCTTGTTGAGGATGAATTTCAAATGTTGATAGAGGAAGAATAAGAAGAAGAGTATTATTTTCTTTCATCATACTACCTTGTATTTACATTAAAAACCACCATCATTAGCATGGAAATTGATGAAGATAATATGATTGATCAATTTCTTCAAAACTGATATCCTATTGCATGAATATTGATGGCTTAAAAGAAGAATAATTTATAGGGAAACCAAGTTACTTTAAGGTATCCTTACATGGAGAAATTTCTTCTCCTTTTTGGATGGATTTAGTGGGTACAACCAAATCAATATTAGTCTTCAGGATAAGGATAAGGCTACCTTCACATGTCCATGGGGGGATGTCTTCTTACATATATCTCCCATTTCACCTGTGAAATTCCCTTGTCACCTTCCAAAGCGTTGTGATCAACATATTCTCTAATCTTGTGCATATTTTAATGGAAGTCTACATGGATAAATTCAAACCAAATGAGGTTTATTTCTAAGAGGCCATCCCAAACCTAGAAAATATATTTTAAAGTTGTGAAGAGATGAACCTCTCCCTAAACCATGAATTTTTTTATTTTTAGTGAACAAGGGAATTATCTTAGTGCATTTCCTCTCTTGAAGAGGAATCCAAGTGGGCCCTAAAGAAATAGTCATCATAACAAAAAAAAAATATATATGTTCTCAAAAAAAATATATATTATAATTTTTTAGGCCTTGCTGGATATTATTAGATACTCATAAAATATTTTAGAAAAATAATTTATGCTCTCTTTTCATTGCTAACAAAATACTATGAGTTTTTTTGTACAAATTTGTGTCAAGAAGAATTTGAGGGAATAAAAAAAAAAAAAACTATTGGGAATACTTGTCCTTGGAGGTCCAAATTGGAATTTGCCTTTTCATATCCATAAAAATGCATCAATCAAGGAAATTAGGGCAACTCTTAGACAATTCAAAGGTAAACTCCACTTTCAAATTTATTTCATTAGAAAAATTTTATCCAAGGTTGAATTAAACTATATAGTAACTCAAAAAGTGTTTCTTTACATTGTACATTGTTTAAAGAAATGTATGCATTACATCACTAGTTATCAAGTCTTTCTGCACAATGGCCATGCAACAATCAATCACTTAATGAATAAACCTAATGTGGACTCTTTCATAATTAGGTGGTTATTACTATTGTAGCAATTTCGGTTAACTATTATCGACAAAACTATAAAGGAGAAATTTATTTCACATTTTCTATCAATATTGACCTTGTTTACAAATGAAGAAGTGATATATGAACAATCCATGATGAGCATCTCTTTGCCATATCACTTCTACCTCCATGGTTTGCTAGCATTGCAAACTTCCTGGCTATTAGCCAATTTTTCCCCACCTATCTTGAAAGGAGAAAAGTAAGATTGTCAGAAGAAGTACCCTACACTTGGATTAGGGGAAACCTCTTCATGTTGGGTCCTAATCAGATTCTAAGAAGATGTGTAAGGCAGGATGAATTTTATGACATCCTCTCAGTTTGCCACAATGGATATTTTTGGGGTCATTTTCTTATAGAAAGGAAAACTTACAAAATCCTCCAAGAAAGATAATTTTGGCCAAACATTCACAAGGATGCCCAGAGATATACTTCGCAACATGATGAGTTCCAAAGGATGGGAAATCGCACTTAGAAGGATGATATTCTCCTCCAACCTTATGTGTTTTATGAGCCATTTGAGAATTGGTGCATGTACTTCATGGGTCTCACTAACCGCCCATTTGGGCAGAAGACGTACATCATTGTATGAAAATGCTACTTGACTAAGTTAGTTGAAGTGAAGGTAGAAATAGAATATAAAGTGGCAGAATTCCTTTGCGAAAATATCTTAAACAAGTTCAGTTTTCTAAGAGAATTGGTGGCAGGCCAAGGATATCAATCCATCTCGAATATGATCATAGGGTTAATGAAGCAACACCACATTCGACATCAAAATTTTACTCCACATCACTCCAAAGAAAATGGACAAGTGGAAATCACCAATAGAGAATTGGAGAACACTTTGACCAAAGTGATCGGCAACAATAAAAGGATTGGGTGAAAAGACATGTTGAGGCCACTTGGGCCTACAACACTAGCTGGGAAACATCATTGGTTTTAACCCTTATGAGTCATTGTACAAGAAAAAGGATATCATATTGATTGCATTTGAGTAAAACACCTCGAGGGTGGCATCCTAGATTGATATTGATTTAACTAAACCAAGAGTTGATAGGCTGTTGTAATTGAATGAACTAGATGAATATAGAATGTAGGCCTTATTGCACAATTAAGTAATTCAACTATAAATAAAATTCTAGCATAGCAAGTACATTAAAATCAAATCCTTCCAAGATGGTGATTGGTCCCTCCTGTATGACTCCAAGTTTATGTATTTGAATCATAATATCATGACTATATGGTTGGGGCATTATCTACTTGTCTATATAAATTCTCATTCAAAATCATGACTATGGATTAGGAATAAGTTCCACTTTTAGTTAATGGATATCAGTTGAAATTCTACAATACACCCCTCTCTAGGGATGATCTTACCAATTAATTAAGTGAGAAACTAAATCTGACTAAGAGAATTAGAGCTCCCAATTCATTTAGTCCCTAGCCAATAGAAGAAGAAAACAAAATAACCACAAGAGAAAACCTCCTTTGAGGAACTTGAGGTAGACTCACTAGCTAAAAACCTCCATGAGGTGGTCTATAAGTTCGAAAGAGAAAAAAAATTAAGAATTCCAAGAGAAAACATCCTCCAAGGAACCTAGGGTAGTCTCAATGTATTAAAACCTCCACGGGGAAACCAGTAAGCCTAAAAATTAGGAGATAGAGAGAGAGAGAAGAAAATTGAGAAAAGAAAAAAAGATGGAAAATTATTTTTTAGTCTCACTTTAGGTTATGTGTAGGTACCATAGAAAATATCAAGTCGAGTTGAATAGTTTAGCTTTCATCATTATCCCAAGACATTGGCTCAAGCACTCCAAGAGGGCCTAAATCGCACCCCTGAACCTTTTTTCACCTTTCCCATCGTACACCACATCAAACCTCCATCGCCAACTCCTTCCCATATAGTTTTTATAACAACCTGAATTGGTACAGGGAAGTCTAGTAATGTTACATGAACACCTAGTTTTGAGACAGAATTATAGGCCATTTTTTTTTTATCATATGATCTATATAAAGACACCAAGATGATCCTAACACCTATATATTTCATTACTATGCATCATACTCTTGTTCCTCCTCCATTGTTGGCCATTTTTAGACATGATTTAGATCACTTTCTTCATTTTATTTCACCATCAACCACAACAAAATTCCTCTCTATCAACATCATTTGTTCCTTAATTAACTATCAAGTCTCCTTACTACTTTATAAGGGTACTTTAGTGACCATAACGGACCTCTATGACTACCATAAGAGACTACACAATACTATAGTTAGCCTGCAGAAATCCTACATGATCAAGTTCCAAAAAAGAAAAAGAACTCCTAAAGGGGACCATAGCCTTGAGCAAATATCAATAGATCGAAATCAATAGCATCAAGAATACACTTGCTCCAACTGTAAAAAGGTGGGATGATTGACTACAACACTGTCTATTCACAAACAACACCATCAAAACACCTGGAAATGAACAAATAGGGCCCTCCAATGCCATGAAAGTTAAGAATCAAGTATAAAAGTCTCTAACACTCACCATATGAAGTCATTTGAAGCATAGGAAGTTTTTTTTTTGGTGTAAAAGGAAACATTTTAATAGTGAACTAAACTAGCATAAGTCTTAGATAGTTTGGAAATTAAGTCTAATTTGTATAAGATTTATTCCCGCATGTGGGGAAATGAATGAGATTAACTCTCTATTGTTGCTTCCTTTTGATAATGAGATGAGATGGATGTACAAGTTTCATAAATTTCGATGAAGGTAGGTGGGCCAACTTGATGTTGAATGTCAAGCCTTTCTCCTCAACAAATCGAAATCATCTCCACTTTAATAAAAAGTCATCTCAAGATCAGCACCCATTTCCATTTAATGTTATGCATGCAAAAAAGAGTTAAGAATCGCATGATGAATTTACTATCGCTTCAAGAGGAAGTCATGGGGTATCAAGCTTAGAATGATATAGTTATACAAAACATACTATAGGTAGTTAAAGGAGATAAAGGGTTTGCTACAAGAGCATAGATTACCACTCAAAGTTTTCATAGAGACCCTTAAGAAAAAAGTGGTTGGTTTCTTAAGAAATTTCAAGTATAAATTCTTTCTATCATCTTTCTCACGTTTGCCATTAGGCCTATTATTTAATTAATGGAAATTTATCAGTGCATTGTTTATTTTTTTGTCAAAATTGTGAACTATGGGATTAGGAACACTCCATCATTATTTTTAGTCTCTATACATATTGAATGGTCTAATTGTTGAAAGATAAGTTGGTTTCACAATTTTAGTTTAATATTGTGCATTTTTGCTAATTGTAGAGAAAAATAGAGTCCCTTGCTATATCATGTAGTAGCATATCAACAATGTTTTACCGCACCTAAAATTGTATCCAAATTGTGAGGTAAAAATCCATACCTTTGAAGAATTTTTCATACACCATGGTGATTTATTTAATAGAAGAGAGCCAACTAATATAACTAGAATTCATTACAACATTGGAGTTTTATTCATCTTGGAAAACTATCAATGATTAGGCTTAAAAAATATCACAAGTTTCAATGATGAGGTTACTTTATAATTTGCAGTGAATATATAGAACCTTAAAAGTTAAGAATTAATCACTATATTAAAGCGACTAGTGATATATGTGGCCTTGAAGAACTGCAAGAACTCGTTGAAGAAATAGAGAAGCAAGTATAGTTATAGGGATAGGCTACCCATATACAAGAGAATTCCATAGAATTATAGGGAACTAAAAGCAAAGAAAGAAACTAGCCCCAAGGAAGCCTTCCTTCTTTTTCTACTGGCTTGTTGCAAGAACAATAAGAATAGTAATTGATGAGAACCTAGTACCTGATTTTTGGTTTAAGGTAATTAAATAAATTTTAGAAAGTCATGAATGGAAGAGAATTGCCCAATCCAAAAGAGTAGCTTATTTTACAAAAATGGAGGATGAGATGAATAAAATGAGGGGAGAAATGGCCCTCTTGGGGCTATACGAAGGAAATAGGAGGGAAAAACATGGGAAAGAAAAAAAAATAGATATGAAGCCAACTACAGCAAGAACAAGGGTTGCTACAAGAAAAGGACAGTTAGATTGCAAAATTGGAAACAACTTTAGGGACTATAGCACACATCTCTTTAAAGGAAATTAATTGCATACAACCTTGAAATGCTTACTCATTATTTTTTAAAGAAAAATCGTGTTGATTTCAGATCAACCAAATTACATAGAAAGGGATCATCTCTTTGTAGGAAACTAGAGAATTCATTGATTTTTTCCTACATTTAAATATGGATGACAAAGTCAAGCATTTTTAATTCTACCTTCACAATCTTGTTCTTACATATTTAACTATATGGAATCTAAATCCCATATCTGAGGAATGTATAATTGTTGGCCTTGGAAACCTAGTTAAGGCACTTGGAGATCAAATATGAAGAAATAAAGAATAAAATGGATGCAAAGATAAGATAGCCATTGTGGATCAGGGATGAGCACCCAAAACCATCCATCCGCACCTCAAATCATGTTATTCTAGAAAAACTCCTCATGGTAATGGAATATTTCAAGAAAATACAAGTGGAGACTATCGTCCACTTTGAATATTCTTTCATATTGGTACAAGATGGAAGCTCACAATATTTCTAAAGGAGATGGAGAGAATTTCCCCACAATATGAAAATTAGAGAATACCACTCTCTTGGTTTATTATAGGTTACACCTACCAAGACTCCATTTGTAGAAGAGGATTAATCAGAGGCTTGCAATAAGATGGATTATACTTAGAATTAATCTACCCATGCTATTATGGCTCCATGAACATTAAAGTTAGGAAGAGGAGTCCAAGGAATGTAAATAAATTGACAAGAATGTAGGGTTCCACCCAATAAACACAACCACCTATAGCGTAGTATGGGATGCCATGTAAGTTGTTAGAGAGTAATGAAAAAGAGAAGAGGGGGGAAGAGAGTTATTTTCTCAAAGGGTGAGAAATAGTTCCAATAGGGGAATATCACGGAACTCCCAAATAGGTAAATATAAGGCCCATTTAACCACTCCTAGGCACATAAAGGCTATATTAAACCTACAATTTTTCACTTAATATCACTTTCCTAGCTTAATGAGTCCTTAGGGTAGGCAAAGAGCTTTTTCATGTGTCTAACATGACCATTTTGTAGGATTTAAAGGGAGTTTGCACATATTTGGAGGATATATAGCCAAATATATTCATAGGACCTTTTCCTCACTATAGAAGGGTTCCAACTTGGTTGGCTAAGGAAAATAAATTCTCCTTCATATGACACCATAGTGACCTAGGAAACACGATCCAAGCTTGTAGGGCTTTTGGAAGGAAAGAAGTCATCTCCCAAAGGAGACATCCCCCTACCAACTTTTTATAAATAATAGGCTCAAGTAACCTCGTATACAGTAGAATGAAGATATAATGAAGCATGTGAATAATAGGATAAGTTTGAATTCATGATTTCAAGCAAGTTTTGTAAGTTTGTCATGTAAAAGCAACTTTTCAGTGATATTTAATTTCAACTCTTAGTTTGGATTTCATATAAGGGTTCTGAGCTTCCTTGGTTTAGGGCCCACCCCAGCTACTCAAGATCCCTCTTGTATTGTTTTTTTTCATGCATTTCCTTATTTCTACAATGTATTTATGAAGGTTACTTTCATGTATGGTTAATTACATAGTATTATGAGCAGACTTTTATCTTAGTATTTGGTGATAATAGTTGTAATGGTTACATTCGTTAAACAAAATGTTAACTTTAAATTTATATTCATTTATTTTGTACTATTTATTCCTATCCATAATTCATTATTTGATGTTTCCTACACTATACTCTGTTTTACAACTACAAGAAACCTTATCACCTTGCATTTTGATAAGATAACCTTAAAATAGGTTATTTTGATGCCTTGGACTAGTGTATTTTGAAATTTTATAGCTTCTCCTTAGCTTGTTTGCCTTCCAACCTCAAATTTAGCATGTTCACCTACTCATTGGACTATATCCCATAGTAAAAGAGGGGCTCTTGTAGCAATTTGCAAACTTCCTTCAAAACTCACTCAAATTTCCACCGAACTCATGATTTTCATTATTTAATGTATTACAACACTCCTATAACCCTAATAATGGAGCTTGGAGGTACATATACCTTGTATATTCCTTTATTTACTTTGTTGTAGAAACAACTTCTTTTCTACAAAATTGGGGTTGAGTTTTTTTGTGAGAATTTCTTTCCATAGTGTGTTTGCTTTCCTTACAAATAGAATGTGTGTGCTTCATTTAATTACAAATAATGCATTGTCCCTTCCTTTGCTAAAATAATCCTAAATTTTTATGTCATATTTCTTCTTACTAGTTATGTTCTATAACTTTAGCTTTCTTGTAGCATAGAATAGTAAAATTGACCTTTGTACATATATATTTCATTTCAGTATTTCCACCTACATAAAATTCAACAAAAAGGAAGATATAGTTCCTATTCCACATATAGTACCAGCCTCTCTTAACTTTGTACAAACCACAGGTTAACAATTAAAGTTGAAACCTTGGGGGATGTAGTATTGTTGCTGCAATATCGAGCATCATCACATATGTATAAAAATTTTATAAACAATTTTTTATTAGGTAAATAGTTTTATAATGGCCAAGTGGCCACTATTTGAAATTTGAGGATTTGTGTAATCATTTTTGGACTTTGTTCCATAATTTTGTATTTTTCTATTTAATGGATAGTTAAAAAACATGCTTTAAAATTAAAATAGCAATGATTCTTTATTCATATAGGGATATTACAGCCTATATATGAAGATATGAGTATGGGAGCCATTATACATTTGGAAGAATATAATGTGGTGAAAGTCTTAGGAAGGGGAGTCATTGGAATTATCTTCTAGTTCTTGATGAGCAGTGTGATAAATTTTCCTTAACACTCAAGATAGTAATAAATCTAATAAATTTTAAAGAAAGGGATGTCTCATCAAGGAGGACAGATGCAGAAAAAATTAACATTCACAATTTTCACATAAAATGACAAATGGCATGCATGAAAAACAAATTACCATGATAAAATCCTAATTTGATAAGAAACGTAAAGTTGAATTCAATGCCTATGATGAAATGAGGCATCATTCTAGAATTAAACAAAACAATTCAAATGATCACAAGTAGAAAGAATAACTACCAAAATTCTTATGAAACATGAGGGAGCAAATGCCAAGGATAGGGAAAATTTTAGGGGTGAAATTTATGGGTTATTTTTTAGACATTTTTGGAAAAAAAAAAATATTTCGCCAATTTAGTTAAACATTCGCCTATTTTTTACATATATATTTATTAAATGGATGATATTTTCCAAAGAATACCGATTTTGATAGTAAATTACATGTTGTTATTGAATAATTTCCTACAGTTGATCTTATGAATTTTCAAACTAGAATAGTCACCTACAATACTATATATACGAAAAATATTAAATCCATAAACAATACGCAGACCAAGGATCATATGTCATAGCCAAGGGTGAATATCATCTAATGGCACATAAATAAGTTTTTTCAAATATTTAAATCTTATTAATGAATTTCACCTTTAGCCTTCAGATGAATGTCAGTGGTTCGATATGCAATCACATGCATTGTTTAAGTTGACTTTGGTAATCCTTAATCTTAATGTTGGTCAATAAATTACCCATTTCCACTCACCTTTACCTATTCCTTTTTATGCATTTCTTAACTTTTACGAGCTCAATTTATATCTCAAATGAATAAAGGTATATTAAATTGGCATGTCTTCTTGAAATGTTAATTAATGAAGCGTAGCCCTAGGGGAATGATGCTAGATGGTTTGCTGAGTAAATTATCTTGATGAATCACATTGGATGATCCTCAACGAGATAGGAGTCAGTGTGATGTTTCTAATGGGTGAACATTGCTATTCAAGGATGGGACCATTAAAACTATCCAACTCTCAAGGAGCTAATGAATTTAATATGGTTTTTATCTTTGCATTTTGTTTCTATCTAAACAATCATTGTATATTTATGGCGAAGCATGATTGCTATAATTTCTTAGGTTTGTTAATTTCTATTCATATAACAATAAATTGCATAAGTAAAGCTCTTGGAGAAGAATAATAGACTTTTCCTTTGCACGTGTAAGAGTAGAATTTTAATTGTAATTCCTTTTTTATTAATTAAAATTCTAGTCTTCTGTAATCCCCAGTGATCTCTAACTCTTTGCCATATCCTTGATCAGAGATTTGGGCCCACTCACCTGATGAGGTGTTGTTGGATTTAATCGTGTGAATATGTATTCCTTTTGGTTATGTTTTTAATATTTTGTAATTGTTGTTCTTTATTTACTACATTATAATATTGTTGTGATTTTGAATTGTTGTTACTGTTATTTACTTTTCTGCTACCCAATTCATATAATTTGTTGGGCCTTGTATTTTGTGAATTCTCAATACTAAGTAAGGAACCTGTGGCCTGCATAGAATTTGCACGATAACCTTGAAATAGTTAACGAACTCCAAATTGGCAATAAATATGGAAGCGGTTGAATCTATAATTCATATATGAACACCAACACTTAGATGGATCATTTTAAAATATATAGAAAGTATTCAACATTTGGTGTAAGAGCTTATGATTGAATCCCAATTTCTCATTTGAACATAATTCATTAGCTTCAATCCCACCTAGAATTCATACTCCATTTGTTTTCCTTTATATTTCACCCTTGGATATCACATGTCCTCTTACTCTAGTCCTTTTTTCATGGAGTACACCCTCTCATTCATGTTTTCTTTAGTGAAAACCCTAGATGACTCTCATATATAGGTAATTTCATATTTATGTTTCGTGGTTTTATTCACTCAATTATGACCCAAAATACTCATCAATTATATGAGTTTGGATTCATCAAAAGAATCCATCCCCCGAGATTCCCTCTTTTTCAAACATATTTTTTTATAGGCTACTCCCATTTAGGTGTTATTTGTGAAAGCCTTATAATACTCTCCATCTGTTTACAGCATTGGATCTGTAATTTACTCTAACCAGTAGAACATTATTTTTCCAACATTCCATCTTCAATTATGCCTCCACATGAATAATTTTATTCAGATGAGGGTGACTCCACTCAGCATATTGTAGTCCAATATCTAGGAAAGAACATAGTGGAAGCTCTATGATGTAAATATAGAGTAAGTATCCTAGACTTATAATAATACACCTATATCTCATTACCCAAATATTCTTTGAAAATGTAAAGAATATTGTAAGCCACTTGGATCCATAGCGTAACTGCATATTTTAGGACAAGCTTAGACATGAATAGAGATCAATGTTCTCTCTTGAGAAAAATACACTTAGAGATTTCGCATAGCCTTCGTGGAAATCTCCCTCTGTCTCCAATGGCATAAACGGGACTCAACAAGGATAATATAACCATATGAAATTTTAGGTGGATCACTACATGGGACTCCTTCGGTAGAACATTAGGAAAACGCTTTTAATCACTTTCATAATTGAAGAAATTTGATAGCTTTAGATAGATATGGAAAATATTTATATTACTAATTATATGACTATGACAACTCTCATGAACATGAACTCATTATTGTTAAAAAACCTACTATAAAAGATGTGTGTTTACTATTATTGTATAAGGGATGTTCTTCCTCATCCTCTGATCTCATTTTTCTCATAACTGCTAGTTAAAATATCAGCTGGTCAGATAAGAATCGTTATCTAATCTTACTTATTTTTCAAGGCAGACATGAATCTTGGGTAGTTGGGCCCACTACCTTTGATGGGGTGCTACCTTGAACATCTAAAGTAGTTTATTTGTGTTCTTGTTTATTTAAAATTAAATTATTGTTCCTTAAAGTAAATTTCCCTTTTCTTTAAGTAGTCTGCTAGCTGCTGCATTTTCCAGAACTTGTTGTTTCTCCAATTTCTAGATTTTGTTAAGTTTTCTTCTCTACATTAGCATTTTGAATTTTCATTAGGGTGCAATAGGTAAAGATTCCATTTCAACAAGGTGTGGTATAATTTAGTATTGATTCAAATCATGTGATTAACATAATTATTTTCTTGTCATTTTCTTTTTGATTTTTAAATTTAGTATTGGTTTTCAAGTCTTACATTTTATTTCTTGTTGAATGAGCTTGATAGTGTAGAACCTAATCATGTAGAACCAATGTTAGTTGTTGGTCGCTTCTCGTACATGTTTTGCAGACTTTCTTGAAGCAAAAATTTGTTCGTCGGATTGATAATTAGTGTTCACATGTTTATTTTATTTTTTATATAATTAATTAACTCCCCTAACATTATGGCATCGTTGCGAGGGAGACCATCAAATAGCACTACCATGCTAATAATTGGTTGCAGATGCATTCTTGACTCCAAGGTGGTTGGATATTAAAGATCAAAGATAAGAACCTACGCATGCACCCTAGCCAAAATGTGTTGACGTCTACTGTTTGTACATAGTTTCAGGCCATATATCATTCATGGATATAAGTACGAATCTTAAAACTAGAAATTTGAAGAAATATTATCATTTCACTTAAGTAGTGATGTAAGCACCCCCTACTCAAGTAACTATTTGGTAGGAACATTTGAAGGAGGAATCTTCAAGGCTAGATTAAAAAAAAAAAAAACCAAAAAAAATTTGAATAAGTGTTTTTCCATTTGTTCCAAAAGAATCGTTTGGGAAGAGGATGAAAGCAACATATCAAAGAAATCAAGAAGTTGCTACATGCTCACATCCATGGCAACAAAAGACGACATGTATAATTCAAAACTCTGCCCTTCCATTTTCTTACTGAGATGGATATCTCTTTCATCTTGTAGCACAAAATAATTATTTTTCTTACCTATCAAGGTCAATCCTACAACTGAATCAACTACATCAAAAACTCACATGCCCTATACAATTTCCTACTCAATCCATCCCACACCTCCATAGTAGTAAATAAATACAACATGATTACAGTGCTACATTACAAGATTTACCCACCCTTCTCACCCGTTCTATTTTACCTACACCACTATTGGAGACTTATATTAGGTTTGAGAAGGTTTCAAATCCTAAAATTGCAGAAGTCATGGATGGAAATGGGGTTTCTTCTAGACAATATCAACAAGTAGAAGAGATCAATGATACATTGAAAGAAATTTATGATATGAAAACTATGGAAAACCAAGAAAGAAAAGGCTATATTGAATCTTTGTATCAACCTATCATTGGTTCATAGTATCACTCCATACTTTGGTAATTTTTGGCACCATCTTTTCAAGGAAACTTGGTCCCTCCTAACCTGGTATTTATTAATGTACATTTTCCTAATTTGGGTATGTACATACTTAAGACCTCTTTTAGAAAATTGTTCCATTCGAATTACTCTTATGCGTAGAGATATTTCATATTTTTCGAATAGAGTAGGATAGTGTAGAAAATAAAATAAATAAGTACACAAATAAATACATTTATTTATATGTAAAAAGCATTGTGTTTGCTGCAATATGTTGTCTTAACAAATAGATATTTGAATTTATTTTTGTATGTTAACAAATTATATTGAAAATAATATTTCTAAAAACACTCATCATCATTTTGGAAAGAATGTTTGCTTATCGTATTTTATGGCTTGAGGACTTGATAAAATTTCTAAAAAAATAGTCAAGACAATCATATGTTGAGAGACAAAATGTAAATATTTTTAAAACATGTTTCTATCCTAAATATAACTTGATTTATACTTTACAACCCAATTTGAATCACTCAATTTGGATTTGAAATGAAAATGTTATGACCAAAACATTGAAAAGGTCTCTAGTAGGCAGCTCATGGACAGAGTTGGGACAATCCATTTTTAAAGATATAAATGACTAGGTTTTGAAACCTATTTCTACATTATATCCCGCTATAAATATAGTTTATAAGGAGATTTCAATCGCTCAATTTTGATATTGTATGAGAAATTTATGACCAAAACACTGACTGCATACCATAAATTCAACATTCTTCAAACTCTATTTTTTTGTTGTTCATTAGCACATTTGACCCCATCATTATTATTATATTCAAACATGGTTTATATTTGAGATACATAAATGAATCTACTTTCATTTTAATTTTTCATTAGCTCAATCCGTCATCAAACGAAAAATTTACGCTTAAAATATCAATTGTTTCTCTATGTTGGCAAATTGAAAATCGGTCTCCTATGGAGGTTGTTCTAAGTAAATTTGACATATCATATCATCTAATTATTAAAGCATATTTGTATTGGTTATATCCCTTTGAATTAGAATTAATTATTCTTTCAAATAACTCAAACTGAATGAAAAACAAATAAGTTATTATTAACACACTATTGGTTACTATGGTTGACCACTACTCTCCCGCATGTGACAAATAAATTTTATTTTGTTTATCTTTTTGTGGATTTGTTTTACAGAGGCATATACTTGTTATTTTTTCATATTTATTGGATTATTTTATCCTGATCACCTCCCTTTCTCCATTATTTCATGTTTTATCATAGGTAGATGCTCATTTTTTGTAGGTCCTAGGAGAGTAAAAGAGGTCCATTTATGAAAAGTGGTTTTTGAAAGAAATGTTAATGAATAAGGAAATTTCATCAAAGCATCTACTAATAAATTTAATATCATATTAGGTTGAGTCTTTCTAGGTGCCATGATCTAAAAAAAAACTTGGACCATAAGAGCTTGGTGTAAAATTGTTCCCGTTACTGCCCACCAACATGAAGAAAACAAAATGAAGACATTTTTATTACTTGACGGGTTCATAACAAGAGAAATGAATAATTTATCTCCATTTGAAGATTCAATTCATGAATACCAAATCATTTTTCCAGAAGATATTTTTCTTACATTCATTCACCATTGACATATTGTTGTTCCCTTAGGAAACAACATTGTTGCACCCAAAATTGCAGTTGTTGTAACCTAAGTTATTTATTTATTTATTGTTATTCAATAAAGTGTTATTTCCCTTTTTATTTTTCTTATTTTTTTGTGTTTCAAGTGTTGTTTCCTTCAAATTCATGATTGTTGTTCCTTAATCAAAATAAAAGAAGTTCTTTAGTTTTATGCTATGGCTCCACGTCTATCCATTTCTTTCCCAAGTCTTATCGAGTATATGGTTGCCTCATATCTAATATTATATCACTCTTATGGTAAGTCTTGTCAGGAATGATTTACTCTTAATTCCTCGTTATTTTGTCAAGTGATTATGGCTATTGGATGAGTAATCCTTCTCCATGTGACCTTGCTAGGATCGCCCAGTGAGTTAGCTTTTAGGAGGGATGACCACAGTCATGTTCAATACTTCATGTCCAAAAGCTTAAAATGGTATGGGTAGTCTGAAGGTTGTAACATCTAATAATGGTATTGTTGGATAAATGATTCTCGAATCATAATTGTTGCTACCTTTGTCAGTCCTTGTTTCCTGACTCACAGTTGATGTTCCCTCAGTCTTATGACTCATAGTTGATGTTCCATCAGTCACAAATGTTGTTTACTAACTCAGATTTGTTGTTCCCTCAGTCACAATTGTTGTTTCCTAACTCACAAATTTTGTTCCCTCAATCACAACTCTTGTTTCCTAACTCACACTTCTTGTTCCCTTAGTCACAATTCTTGTTCCCTTAGTCACAATTCTTGTTTCCCAACTCACAATTGATTCTCCTTCAGTCACACATAGCCTTTTCTAAGTCATAGTTGTTGTTCCCTTAGTTACAATTATTATTTCCTAGGTCACAACTATTGTTCCCTCTACTACATATGTTCTTGCCTCAGTCATGGTTGTTGTTACCTATGTCACGGTAATTTTTACCTCAGTCACAATAGTTTTTATTAGCTCATTTTCATGCTTTTTGTTTCATCTCTTATATATATTTCCGATTTTTTTCTCTTTGGTGAATGGGAAATACATTAAATGTTGTAGGTCCTCTTTGACATAATTATTGGGTAGTCAATTTATCTTTGTTCCTATATAAACATTAACTTATTTTTAAGGAATAATTATGCAAATATGATTTCATCATGTCAATTTCCAACTTTTTTAATTTGTCAAATCCTTGATCTTGTAAAATTTATTATGATTACCACAAAATTGAATTTAAATATTTTCATCACTATCTAACGAATTGTTCCTCAACCCCAATCTTATCACAACAAAATATATTTATCAACAGTCATTTGATGGTTATTATTTTTTGAGAATCAAGAGTACCCAAGTTGAAAATACTCATTTCAAAACTTTGTACACCATCCCTAGCTCTTAAGGAGCTGACCTACCACCCCATCTATTAAGTAATCTTTTTTTATTAACAATAAGCATAGTTGAATTTAAAAGATAAATATTCAATTGAAGGATAGGAGGTCTCATCACAAGTCATCCTACCATTATCATAGGTCCTCATAAAATGACATTACCACTACTAGTCAACAAGCCAAGTTAATGGCCTTTGGTTGTAAATCTGAAGGACTAGAGCTTTCATCATCAGTCAGATTGTTTAGTTTTCTTATCTCTTGTGAATGGCATTGTTATTAACTTGTTATCAAGCCAGAACAATGATCTTTAGTTGAAATCTAAGTAAATTTAAATTCTCTTGTAAAAATTTATTTATTTCAAAGAGATGGGAAACTAGCATCTCAATGGGTTAGAAAGGAACCCCTCTCGAGGCTATGGACGCCTACTAGAAGAAGTGGCCATCGTTATGGTATATAAGTCAATTCAATATTATGATATACTTGATTACATTGTTTTCTAAAAACTAATTATCGATAAATATTATTATTGCATATATAAGGTTTTCTAGAACTCATGGTTCATTGGGTAATATTTAATGAGTTCTTAGATGACAATGATTATGTTTTATATCTATTAATGAGTTATAAATATTCACTTTACATGTCAAGGATGAAAATTTTAGGATATTTGAGATTTTACATTTTGTATCATCTAATCTATTATTCCTTTATTCTACATGTTTCATATCTTTAACCAAAGATAGTTTCTTTTCGCAATCAGCCTCCATTTATTTGTCGCTTAACAACACTACTATTACTCTGGGGTAGAACAAATAGGCCTAATTCTGATTGTGAATGCAAGGGAATTGGTTAATCTTGAGGAAACAATACTGAGATAATTAATTATTTTTGTGCCCATAAGAACCACAACGGATGGGTATAGGGAATGCATCTTTTTTCCATCATTTTTGCTATATTTTCTATTCCCTTTTTACCCATTATTATCCCATGGCATTCATAACATGATTATGTCCCTTTTATATATAGTTAGGTAATTGAGGTGATGAATTACTAATTGAGGCTACTCATGAGATGTGTTATAGAAACCTTGATGACATGGAAACTAATTAGTTTGGGGGAAGGAAACCCTGCTACATTTTACGATTACTTTCTTTCATATTTCATGGCTTCCACCTTTCGTAGCACTTTCACCATCAACTCAACCTACATCATATTCAGCAAATATCAGTCCATCTTTCATTCCAGGCTTTCGAGGAGGTAAAACTTGAGGAAAAATAACATTAGTTTTTGATTTATTAAAAGTTTAGGAGAATGTCATGAAAAACTACTAACCATAATTTACTCATATTTTCAAATCATTAGTTCCACTTCTTCACCACTTCCCATTTTTTTAAAAGATACAAAAGATTTTAGTTTGGGGGAATACATCTTTTCATTAATTTATTTATAATCACCATTCCACTAATACTCTTTATCATCCATCAATATCCTTATTCATTCTCAAAACATCCCTTATTCCATGTTGTTATACACCAAGCAAAGAATTCAACAATGATTTTAGAAACAACCTCAAATTGTTTTCTAGTGTAGCACGAGGGCATGCTAATTCTTCAGTTTGGTGGAGGAGTTTCTATGAACGATGGATGTTTTCTCTTTTCTTCCTCATTTAAGGCATACAATTTAATTTTTATATAATGAAAAAATTGATTCACATATATCTTTAAAGCTATGAACTAGATTCTTTTGACTTTTGGACAGTAAAGAGATATCATTAAAATACACAAACCCATAAAATTTCAAACTAAACCAATTTCTAAGACTCCACAAATCATGCACTATCACCTACAACAAACTTTCTTATATCATGGGATTTGTGGATTAGATAGCTTTTATTTGTGGAGTGGATAATCATTAATATAGTAGAAATCTTCTTGTAAAACTTTAGAAAGACTTGGTTTTTAGTTTTTGAGAAAATGGTTAATGAAGTTTAATGTTACGTGGATCATATTTTGCTACAACTTCATACATGTATTATTGAAAGTTAATGTGCAATTTTTTATAGTTTCACCAACATTTATAGAATTGATCAACCATTGTTTTGAAGAAGCCTTTGGGAAGAATCCTTTAGTTCCATCAATATCATGAGCTGGGGTGAGCATTTTGATTAATGGTTAATATAGAAACATTGTGTTGCATGAGCACATGTAACATGTTCAATTTGGGGGACATGTTGGACCATTAAATTTTCATTATTATTACAATTTCTTGACATTTATTTCATCCATTTCCACCACTCTTTTATCATGTTATTATCATAATTTTTCACAATTTATCATTTAATTCAATTTTGTAATTATTCATGATCTTGTGGATTAGTGATGTTTATTCTCCTTTATTTTTAAAAAATTGAATATTATTATATACGATTTTTCCAATGATGGTTTATTAATGAATTTTTTATAACATCACTCACGATTTGAGCCTCCAAGATCTCTTCTAGATTACAAATTTGATCTTCAGCTCATAATCAAATATTCCAACTTAAAAATTAATTGCGTTGGACTTTTTGGGCAAATGAAGATTAACCCTGAAAATCTGAGACACGGGTTTTGCGCTGAACTAACAAAATTAGTCTCCATAGAAGATATTTTTCAAAATTCGATCTAGATTAAGAGAAACACAAGGTTATTTGAAGCATATTTTCTCATATTTGTTATTCTGGCCATTTTCCAAATTCCCCAATTGCAATACCAGATTCAACTTGTTCCAGTTGAATCATGATGGAGAGATCTTTCATAACTAATCTTTCTCATCAATTTCTTGTGAAAAGTCTACAATTGTAATGGAAATAATTTTGTAATCAATTTAGTTGTAATTTTCTCTTTTCTCTGTGTGTATTTAAATGAAAATAGAGGTAAAAGAGGGAGCATGGACAATTTTTGAATTTGAGGCAAAGTTAAGAACTTCATTTTGGTCTAATTATTTCTCATAGATATTTTAATGAAAGAAATTATCCATTGGTTTCTACATCTCTTATTCGTAATCTAATCTAAATTATTTTTCAAGGAAAAATTGACTCTTGGGTAGTTGGGCCCATTACCTTGGACAAGGTGCTTCCTTGAGCATCTAAACTAGTTTAGTTGTGTTCTTATTTATGAATTTGAATTTTTGTTCCTTGAAGTAAATTTTATTTTTTTTTAGTAATTTGTTGGCTGTTGCATTTTCCAAATTTGTTGTTTCCTGCAATTTCTAGATTTCATTTAATTTGTTGCTCTTGACATGCATTTGAATTATGTTAGGTGCAATAGGTTAAATTTTGAATTCAACAAGGTGTGGCTTAATTTATTATTGATTCAAACCATGTGATTAGCATAATTATTTTCTTGTCATTACCATAAATTTAGTATTGTTTTTCGAGTCTTACATTTTATTTCTTGTGTAG
Source organism: Pinus taeda (assembly GCA_000404065.3). Classification (NCBI taxonomy): domain Eukaryota; kingdom Viridiplantae; phylum Streptophyta; class Pinopsida; order Pinales; family Pinaceae; genus Pinus; species Pinus taeda. The sequence continues at coordinate 125,816 of APFE031614512.1, read as the reverse complement.
AGCCCAATCATGTAGGATTAATGTTAGTTGTTGGTAGTTGCTTGCATATATTTTGTAGACTGCCTTGAAACAAAAATTTGTTCTCCCAATTAATACTTAGTGTTTAGGTGATTGGTTGGTTTTTTTTTAAGTAAGTAATTTCCCAAACACAATAATAACAATATGGGGTCTCAATGGGAAAAGCAATAACAATGAGTAGGTTACACTAACAATAACAATAAGGAGGCTATAGTGGTATTATAGGGACATAACATGCCCCTCTCCTTCAAAAAAATTCTTATCCTCAATGCTTGAGTAGTTTTGGATGTGTCTATATAAAATTTTCATCCTCTCATGTGGAATCTTTAACAGGTCAGTTCCTCCACTTAATGAGATACTCTGAAATTGATCAATTCTATAGATGTCGAGTTCTTATTTTTGTGACTAATTCTGATGTAGGAGGTTGACGAAAATGGGGTGGCAGTCTAGGATTTGACTACTAGTTAACTTTAGAACCAATTAGCTACCCTTTAATCAGATTTTGTATGTGTTTTCCTCCTGAGAGTCCCGCTTCCTAACCGATCACCATTGGTCCTTCCTTGACATTTCCATTTCTCAGGGGCTTCAATCCACACCATTTATTTCACTCCTTTAGATCCAATGGATATCGCGTCACCCACTTGCCAACAATCTTGGTTGATCTCCACTGTCAATCAATCCCACCTGATCCAACAGCTATTGCACAATCTCGTCTGGATTCTTACACAGCTGATATCAGGTCATGAGCACATGATATTTATGGTTTTCACATGCTACGTGTCACCCACTTAGGCTAATTGCATCAATTTTAGTAATATCATTTACCACTTTTAGGGAATGCGAGATACCACTTCCCACTTATCGAATACTACCACATGCTTAATTCATACTTTTAAGAAAGGTGGTTAAGGAAAGGTTTAGGGATTAAGCTCAATATTAACCCTTAACACTAATTGACTATGATTTATAAATAGAATGTTTAAAGAAATAAAAATACCTGATTAGGGTCTAGAATGCCAATACATAAATACAAATAAATTTGTGCACCAGAACACTGCGTCTACACCACACTTCAATCAATTATTCAACAAAATGGAAATTACAGTGTCTTGGCCCTCTTGACTTGATTACAATAGTTTCTTTGACCTCTATTCACTCTCAAACCCTATCTCTCACACACCTCTCACTTACTCACTCTATTCTAGATCATCTCATCTCTCTGTCATTACATTATTTTCTCTCTTATGGATCAAACCTTATCCTAACTGCATTGAAAACTCAACCCCTATTTTTATCAACTCCACCATTAAATCCTTATTCTCAAGCTCTGATACACACCTATACTAACAACATATCTCTTAGTCTAAAAATAATACAGTAATCTAATTATTACAATAATTAAAAATAATTTTCGAGAGATCCAACCCTCTCTACAAAGAATTGATTTTGATGATTCATGTCAGTGAAATTCATCTCATGTTAGCCACAACATGTGAACATACAATCATATTTTTGGCTAAGTCCAGATGATCCTGCATCAAACTCCTGGGGAAGAAAAGAAGCCTTCATCAAACTTTTAGGATTTACTCCATACCTCTGTAATTCTACTATTATTATCCAACTGGCATCCTCCACTGGATGTCCCTTCCATTTGACTAAATACTGAAAATACACTTGTCCTCTCATTCTTTTCAATATTCTTTTCTACAAAACAGCTTCTACTTATTTCTTGATTGTCCTTGGAATTTGTTATTCCCAATTTAGAGTTTGAACGTCATCTTCTGTAGGTTCTTTCTGTAGCTCTGAATCTGTCTCTTTATATGGATACAAATTTGCAACATTGAAGATAGGTGATATTTCAATCCTTTCAGGAAATTTAATTTCATAAGCATTAGTTGAAAACTTCCTCACAATTCTGCATGTCCCTATCTTTCTCAAATTTATTTTATTGTAAGTCCCACCAGGAAACCTTTCTTTCATCAAGTATACCATGACTAGATCTCCCACTTGGAATTATTTTTCTCTTCTCTTCATATCAACTCTTTGTTTGTATTTTCCACTACTTTCTTGCAATCTGCCTTTGACATATTCCTGTAATCTCTGCATATGCGCTACAAAATTTTGAGCCTTTTCACTTCTTGTCTCTTGTTTTCCCAAATTCCCGAGTTCATATACACCTCTTGGATTCATTCCAAAAAGCATCTGAAATGGACTCATCCTAGTACTTCAGTTTGGAGTGTCATTATAAGAAAACTTAGCTTGAGCAAGTGCTAAATCCCACTTCTTAGGATTTTGATACACTATACTTATCAATATGTTTTCCAAGCTTATGTTTACCACTTCAGTTTGTCCATCTGTTTGAGGATGGTATGGTAAAGTGAAGCTAAGGTTATCACCTAGTTTCTTCCAAAGATTTCTCCAGAAAAATTTTGTATCCCTATCAGACACAATACTACAAATTTTGTATCCCTATCAAACACAATACTTACAAGCAATCCATGTAACCTTACAACTTCTGAAAAAACATATTAGCAATATGTGTTGCATCACTAGTCTTTTTGCATGTAATGAAATGTGCCATTTTGGAAAATCTATCTACCACAACATAAATGGAATCATTCCCTCTTTGAGGTCTAGGTAACCCTGAAACAAAATCCATACTAACTGCATCCCATGGTTGACTTGGTATTTGCAAAGGCTAGTACAATCCTATATTTTGGCTTCTCCCTTTAGCATGCTGACATATCCTACACTTCGCAATAAATTTCATAACATTAGTTTACATATTTAGCCAATAGTAAAAGGAATTTACCTGAGCAAAGGTTTTGTCTTCTCCAAAGTGACTAGATAATCCTCCACTATGCTTCTCCTTGATTATGTTTTCCCTCATAGAACATTTGGGAAGGCACAATTTATTACCTTTAAACAGTAAACCTCCTTGGATAAGATAATCCAATGACTGGATTCTATTATGAGTTATTGGATTTTGTCCAACAACGTAAATATATTTGAATTCTCCATCATCTTTATACATATCAACCATTTCTTCAAATCTTACAATACCAACTCTCAATTCTTGCACAATGAAATTTACCCTGCTCAAAGCATCAACAACTTTATTCAACTTACCACTTACGTGTTTTATCACAAAAGTAATACTCTGTAAAAACTCTACTCACTTGGCATGTTTCTGGTTCAATTTTGGCTAGTTTTTTATGAACTGTAATGCATGATTGTGATAATACAATGCAAACTCCTTTGGTAGTAAATAATGTCTCCATTTTTTTAAAGCTTGCACAATAGCATAAAATTCTTTATCATAAAAAGAATAATTCTTCTTAGCTTCATTTAGTTTCTCACTAAAGTATGCTATTGGTCTCTGTTCCTGACTCAAAACTGCTCCATTTGCAACTCCACTAGCATCAGTTTCAACTTGAAAAACTTTTCCAAAATCAAGTAAAGGTAGAACTAGTTTTCTATGATTTTCTTCTTCAGAAACTTAAAATTTTGGTCTGCTACTTCGGTCCACTTGAATGGCTGATTAGTCTCTTTGATTGTTTCAATAATTGGTGCACAAATCTGACTAAAACTTCTGATAAATTTTCTATAAAAACTTGAAAGACCATGAAAGCTTCTTACCTCAAATATGTTTCTTAGAATAGATCAGTTCCAAATTGCTTGGACTTTCTCCAGATCCATTTTCAAACCTTATTTAGAAACTAGAAATCCCAAATAGGCTAATTCTTATTTCATGAAACTACATTTCTTTGGATTTATCAATAGTTTCTCTTTCTACATAGTTCTTAAAACTAACTTAAGATGCTCGAGATGTTCCTCCTTGCCTCTACTGAAAACTAGAATATCATCAAGATAAACAATGACAAACTTGCCTGAATATTCCTTCAGGACTTCATTCATCAATCTCATGAATGTGCTAGGTACATTAGTGATTCCAAAAGGCATCACTAACCACTCATAAACCCACTATTTTTTTTAAATGTAGTCTTCCATTCATATCCTTCTCTAATCCTTATTTGATGACATCCACTCTTCAGATTTATTTTAATAAAATACTTTGACCCACTTAAACAATCCATCAAATCATCCATGCGTGGTAAAGGAAATATATACTTGATAGTAATCTTGTGTATGGCTCTAGAATTAGTACACATACACCATTCACCCCCTTTCTTTAGACTGAGTATTGTTGGTATAGCACATGGACCAAGACTGAGTACTGTTGGTACAACACGTGGACTAAGACTCTCTCTAGCTAATCCCTTATCCATCAATTCCTGTACTTGTCTTCCAACTTATACATTTTCTTGAGGAATTAACCTGTATGTTGCTTTAATTGGAAAACTTGCTCCAAGTATTAGATCAATATGATGATTAATACTCCTAATTGGTGGTAATGCATTTGGCAATTTACCCACAATAACATCAGCAAAATCATTCGATGGAGTTTTGATTTCATCAGATAAATCATCTATGTTTGTGGAAGTTAAAATTAGCTTAGGTGTCCTTATGACAACAAAATGTATTTGTTCATCATTCTTGACTTCTTGTAGCAATTCTTTCCCACTCATCAGCATAACACTGTTTTTAGGCGTTCCTTTTCCTGCTTCATCCTTCAATGGCAGCAGTGTATGTTTATTTCCATCCTTCTATAAAGTGTAAGTATTCCTTCTCCCATCATGAACATATTTCTTATCAAACTACCAAGGTCTTCCCAACAATATATGGTATACATCCATGGGCATTACATCACATAATATCACATCCTTATAAGTACCAATCTGGATTTCTACCTTGCGTTGTTCTGTCACAATAAGCTGATGTCCTTTTCATAGTGTTGACAGTTTGTAAGGAGTAGGGTGCACTATTTTCACTAATCCTAGCTTGTCCACCATTTTTGTAGAAACAAGGTTATCAGTGCTTCCACTGTCAATTATCAATTTACAACATTTTCCTTTGGACTTGCATGTATTTCTGAATAAACTCTTTCTCTGAGCTGGTTCTCCTGTCTCTTTCTCTGCCTTAAGCAATACCCTTTTCAACAACAAGGATTCTTCTACTTCAAGTCATTCTTCCTTGTTTGCAATTTGAGGATTTTCTTCCTTTTCCTCAGCCACGTTCACATTCCTCTGATTTGTTTCTTTATTATGAGGATAGTCCCCTGATCCATGTCCCCATTCTCCACATGTATAACACCGAAATTCGCTTCCTCGACCTCTTCCTCTGGGTGCAAATCTTCCTCCACTAAAGTCTCCTCTCTGTGGTGGTCTACTACTTGATCCTCCTACTTCATCCTGAGCATGTTGAAATCTTGATCTGGTAGTTCCTCTACCTCTTGCTAAACTTTTCCCTCTATTCCTCTAATTTTTCTTCCTCAACATCTTCTCTTTCACCTTCAAAGTTGCTTGATAGTCATCTTCAATTGTCTTCAGACTCAGCAAGCTAATTTCATCCTATATGTCATATCTCAACCCATTGATGTATACAACTACCTTCTCTACGTCATCCTCTACATGTGTTGCTCTAATGCTTAGCTTCTAAAACTCTTTTGTATATTCTTTCACAATCATTCCTTTTTGCCTCAAGTTTTTCAATTGTCTGAACATATTTATCTGATGATATTTTGGCATAAATTTAGCTTTCAATCTACTCACCATTTTATCCCATTGTTTGATCTTAGGCTTTCCCTTTCTCTCTCTCGATGTTTGTAGTTCATTCCACCAGATAGTTGCATCACCCTTCAATCTAGTAACTGCAAATTTCACCTTGTTTTTATCATCAACCTCCTCATAGTCAAAATATTTTTCTAATGAACTGATCCAGTCGATCAACTCTTTTGCATTGAGATTCCCATCATACAAAGGTATTTCCACCTTTGGTCTTGCACTTGCTTTCGTCAATATCTTAATAACTTTGGCAACCTCGCTTTCATCCTCTTCTCCTTCCTCAGAAGATTCTTCTGTAGCACTGTCATCTCCTTCGTTAGGTGCTCTCCTCTGAGAACTCTCCATTGCCTCCATCCTTGTAGAAAGATTTTGGATCTCATCTAGCAAAACTGCATTAGCTACAAGTCTCCCTCAACCTATGCCAACTCCTCTCCTTAGTGACATATTTACTATAGCTGAACTTAATCTCTCTGCTTTGATACCAAATGATGTAGGAGGTTGATGAAAATGGGGTGGTAGTCTGGGATTTGACTATTGGTTAACTTGAGAACCAATTCGTTGCTCTTTAATTAGATTTTGTATATGTTTTCCTCCTGAGGGTCCTGCTTCTTAACCAATCACCATTGGTCCTTCTCTGACTTTTCCTTTTGTCAGGCGCTTCAATCCACACCATTGATTTCACTCCTTTAGATCCAATGGATATCACGTCACCCACTTGCCAAATAGTTCAACAGATCTCCATCGTTAATCAATCTCGCTCGATCCAATGGCTATCACACAATCTCGCATGAATTATTGCACGACCGATATTAGGTCGAGAGAACATGAGGTTTCTGGTTTTCTCGTGCTACATGTTAACCACTTAGGATAATCGCGTGAATTTTAGGAATACCATTTACCACTTTTAGGGCGCGCGAGATACCACTTCCCACTTATCGAATACTACCACATGCTTAATTCATACTTTTAAGAAAGGCACTTAAGGAAAGGTTTAGTGCTTAAGCTCAATATTAACCCTTAACACTAATTGACTGTGATTTATAAACAAAATTTTTAAACAAAGAAAAATGCCTGATTAGGGTCGAGAACATTGATACATAGATACAAATGAATTTATGCACTAGAACAATGTGTCCACACCACACTTCAATCAATTATTCAACAAAATGGAAATTACATAGTATTTGCCCTCTCGGCTTGATTACAATAGTTTCTCTAACCTCTATTCACTCTCAAACCCTATCCCTCACGCACCTCTTGCTTACTCACTCTATTCTCGATCATCTCATCCCCCTTTCATTACATTCTTTTCTCTTTTATGAATCAAACCCTATCCTAACTGCATTGACAACTCAATCTTTTTCTTTATCAACTCAACTATTAAATCCCTATTCTCAAGCTCTAATACACACATATACTAACAACTTATCTCTTAGTCTAAAAATAATACAGTGATCTAATTATTACAATAATTAAGGTAAAAATATTGAGAGATACAACCCTCTCTACAAAGAACTGATTTTGACCGCTCAGGTCAATGAAATTCATCTTATGTTAGCCACAACATTTGAACATACAATCAAATTGCTAGCTAAGTCTAGATGCTCCTACATCAGATTCAAGCTCCAATATGATTTTTTCTTCTTTGTCAAGTTCTGGAAATATTGTTTGAACTAGGAGCTTGTCACCGATAACCTTTTCTAATCATGAAACATGGAAAACTATGTGTACTCGGGAAGATGCAGGTAGCTCCAACTTGTATTCCATTGGACCAATATTTGTTTAGCACATAGTAAGGACCATAGTACTTAGGTGATAATTTATTATCCTTCTTAGCTTGCTTGAGCGATATTTTTTTGTAGGGTTGTAGTCATAGAAATACTCAGTTATCCATGTTAAAACTTCTTGAACTACAATGTTCATTTCCCTGTTGTTTCATTTGATTTTTCACAAGACTAAGGTTATCCTTTAATAATTAGGGAACTTTTAGCTGATGTTCGATGTGCGATTCCACTACTTTAACGTTAGAATTTCCTCTTAAATATGATGTGATGGTTGGTCTATGGTATTCATAAAGTGCCATAAATGGGGTGATTTTTACTACAATATGGAAGGAAGTGTTATACCACCATCTAGCTAGAGGTAACAACTTGACCCATTGTGTTTCGTTATTAGATATAAAGCAATAGATATATGCTTCCAAAAATGTGTTCCCTATCTCATTTTTCCTGTCAAATTGAGGATGATAATGCGTGTTATGAGAAAATTGAGTAATAAGACAAAAAAATTAAAATCATCCAAAAATGATATCTCTATCACTTACAATAATATTTGGGTTTCCATGTAGCTTTTGAATTGTTTCCATAAATGTAGTAGAAATTGTACAAGTTTTGAAAGGATGAGATAATGCACAAAAGAGTGAATACTTGGTAAGTATATCTACTACCACTGGTGATAAAATCAACTGATACACCCTCCCAACATTGACTTGGAATGGCTAAAGGTGGTAATGGACCTAGGGTCTTAATTGTTGCGGCTTTATTTTTTTTTCAAACCAAACATTCTACCACAAACTTCTAAATATAAAATTTAAGGTCATCCCAAAAAAAATCCTTCTTGACCCTATGGTAGGTTTTTGAAAATTATGAGTTCCCTCCTAAGGGGGAGGTGTCCAACTCCCAAAGAATATTTGTTTGAGTTGATAACTCTTACATAGATATAAGTGACATTTATACCATAATGAATCATTTTTCCAGATAAATGTATCAGATGTATTGGGATATTGCTGCAACTTTTGAATGAGTTTCCATACCTCTTCCTTATTCTTCTGTTCATCCATTGCTACAATTATCCAATCATGTATGATAATAGAAATGGTACAGAGTAGTGCTTCCACATCCACATCCTTTCTTCAGAGTGAATTTGCAACAACATTATGCTTCCCTTTTCGTGGATGATTTCAAATTCATAACCCAACATCTTTGTGACCCATTTTTTCTAATTTTCTTATGATAATCTTTGTTCCAAAAATTATTTAAGACTATAATGATATTTTTTTACCTTGAAGTATCTTCCCATTAAGTAAGCTCTCCATTAATTTAGTACACGTAGTATTTCTAATATTTCCTTCTCATAAATAGGTTTGTGTAAATACATTCCCTTAATTTGATGACTTTCAAAAGCAATGAGTCTTCTTTCTTGCATTAAAATAGCACCAATTCCATTTCCTAAGGCATCACATTCCACAATAAAGGTTTTTGTGAATTTTGGTGTAGCTAAAACCAGTGCCTAGGACATTGCCTCTTTAAGATGTTCAAAGGCCTTAGTTTCTTCTGGAACCCAAGAAAATGCATCTTTCTTCTATAATATTGTTAGAGGCACTATTATTCTATCATAATTATTAACAAACTTCTAGTAACACCCTGTCAACTTGAGAAATCCGCGAAGATGCTTTAGGGTTGTGGGGATTTTCCATTCCTTACTGGATTAAATTTGGTGAGGGTCTACCTTAACACACTCATGAAATACAACATGACCCAAATATTCCACCTCCTTTACTGCAAAGGAACATTTGGTGGTTTTTGCATATAATTGTTTCTCATCTAATAGTTTGAGCACCTTGTCAACATGTTGAACATGATCCTTCCAAGACTTGTTGTAGATTAGTATATCATCAAAAAATAATAACACAAAATTATCGAGCAAACAAGAACTATTACCTTAGAATGAGAACTCTAACCAAAAAAACCCAGAAAACATGAAAAAACATCTTGAAAATTAAAAGTGTTGATGCTCGAAAATTGTTCTTTTTTTTTTCAAGGTAATTTTTCAACATTTTTTAAAAATTGAAGTAAAAGCCATTTTTTTTGTCGGAAAAATACTCTGAAAGCAAAAGGTGTTGATGCTAGAATAACATCTTTTCTTCAGGGTAAATTGTCTCTAAAAAGTCTTAAACATTCAATGATTTTCAAGCATTGTATTAAAGATAAAATATCACCTCTATGGAAAGCCTTAAAATTTCAATAATTTTCAGCCATGGTGTTAATATTCTTTTAAAAAATTATTACCATTTAATTTATATTAATTTATTTTTATTTTAAGTTTATCATAT